>JAJOOR010000992.1:0-139106 GCA_036250505.1 Solanum acaule | reverse complement strand
CTCACAGGGCTTTAATTTTGATAGTTTATGGCCCTTCCAGTTCCTTGTGTGCTAAGAGATATTCCCCTTTAAAGTTGACCCTCCAAATCGCATTTTTTGCGATTTTTGAATTTTGATACGGTTGCTCTAAAATTCGGGTTAGACCCATCACCCACTCAATTTGACCCCCTGAATAAGAATATGAAATCGAATTTCGAAAATCATGCACGGATTTCGAGATATATGGAAATGACAATTATAGGTGTTTTCGAAGCACATTTTCGGGCATTTTTGGGGTCGTTTCATGCACTAAGGGGTCGTTTGGTAGGAAAAAAATAACCCAGGGATTAATAATGCAGGGCTTAGTAATGCAGGGATTAGTAGTGTTGGAATTAGTAATGCAGGGTATATTTTTTGTCAAGTGTTTGGTTCATTGCTTTTGACCTCATCTTGTGTTTATATTAAAACTCTACAAAAAGCTTCTTTCCAATTATACCCTTGCATTATTATGAGATTTTCTATTTTATGTAATCGATCAAGGTAGATAATTGCCGGGACAATATATTTTTTTATGACCTTCTAACTATCTAGGAGAAACAATTTTGTTATCATGTTTGTGATTTTCTCATTTGAATTATTTGAGGGTAAACAATTGTTATCTTACTAAATTAATCACTTAAAAACATTAACTTTCAATTTAGAATAGATAGACCATCTACTTTAAAACCGAAAGACGGTAAACAATAGTAAAATCAAATAAATCATCTACATTTACACATAAAAATTACAAGTTGTAGTTTTAATATGTATGCAATTTATAGATTGTTCAAAATACAAATAATTAGAAACCACAAATAAATCAACAAATAATATATTAAATTAAGATCACAAATGTCATATGGTGATATATTTGTCTTAAAGAACTCACATTTTAAATAATTGTATTGATATGTATTGCATTTATTTATTAACAAACAACTCTCTCTAAATAATAATTTTTTAAAATTTATTTAAATAAATTTTCTTGTACAAATATAAAACATAAAATCAAGAAAATAAATAAAATGATTAAAATGATTTGAGGGATATTTTTGTCTTTACATAGATAATACCATGGTATTAAATCCAATGTATTACTAATACCACCAAATCGAAGGTATTAATAATACATCCTATAATACCATGTAGGGTGTATAACTAATCCATGATTAGTTATACTTAGGTCCAAAAATTCTACTAAACATAGTACTAAATAATACCATACATAATACATGAACTATTTCTCCAAATACCTCCTACCAAACAACCCCTAAGTATGATAGCCATGTATAAAATCATGCAAACAAGCTAAAAGGGACATTTTAGTTGAATGCATGCAATTTATAAGTTAAAACATCATTTAGAAGATAATGGAAGAGCATAAGTCATAAGCATGTTCATTACATAAATACTCACATCATAAGAGAACCATACCATTTGTACCCTCAAAGCCTACTTGTGCAATGCATGAATAAGATCCATAATCCTACCCAAGCTAAGTAAAGCTTATCGAGTAACCATTATTCATAATTCATGTTCTTATTCATATCTTTGTCATGGTGGGAATAAGCCTTAACCGACAGAAACCATGTGAGCTTAACATGGAATCCAGTGTTGCCCACACAGAAAAGGGTTGTCCTACTTGCCTAAGGTAAGACCATGACTTGTTATCTTTTAGGTGGATCCACTAGCTAAATAACCTATGGGGGCAAATAGTTATGGGATAGGAGATTGTTCCTAGAAACCCCAACCTTGCTTAATGGGGGAGCCTCCATCTCATGATATCACTTTTAGAAACCCAACCTTACTTAACAGGAGAGCCTCTATCTCATATTCAATATCCACTCGGTGCTAAGCATTACTTCCCACAATTTCATGTTAGTCTTGAATTAAGTTCACATATATAGAAGAGTGCCTTAACACTCTATCCAACACAATTCATAAGATAGTTTATAGATTGAATAGGTGAGAATGGACTTTTAGCCTTAAAATCATCATAATGTGAGAAAACCTTTCAATCAACACAACAATTAAATTATAATCATGTTCATAAAACATATACAATGAGTCCACAATCATGTATAATTCTCATGTTTTACCCCTCTTGGGTCAAGGATCACATTCCATCCAACACATCTAGATCTACTACATTAGATATGGATAATAACATGATTAAAGTAACCCAACTATAACAAGCATAATCTCATATCATCCTTTTATAATCATCAAACCCATATCATAAGTTCAAAATAGGGGAATATGGGGTTTCATGGTTCTTGGGGAAATTCATCACAAATAAACAATAAATCATCAATTCAATCATAATCCATAATAAATCAGTCATCAAAAACATTTTTGGAAAGAACCCATAAGATTGAAGTCAAACCCTAACTTTTGGGGAAATCATTAGTTTAGAAATTGAGTTTCGAGGGGCACCATGTGTCACGCCCCCAGGCTACCCCCTGGATGCAACACGGGACCTAGGATCACAAGTGACCCCAAGCTTACCCTGCTGGCATGATCATAAGCATACAAGAGATAAACTCAACAATAAATCTTTGCTAAAGCTAAATCATAATAAACTGAAATGATGGGGAATACCCATATACTAATCTGAATATAAGAAAACTGTGAGTTTGAGTACAAATGAGAAATCAAACTCTAAGACTAAAGCTGAAACTAACTATATATGAAATAAAGCCTCTGCTGACTAGAAATGCTGGGACATGCCCCAGCTAGATCTAGGAAAATTGAAACTAAAGCTAAAAATGATAAAGATAGTCATGTCACTAGTCCTCGAAGAATGAGGACTCACCGTTGATATTGCTGAACTGAAGATCGGGAACCGATATATGCCTGGGCTGAATGCTAAGGACCTGAACCTACATCACGCGAAGATGTAGCGCAGAGTATATGTTATTACTTGAAAGGTACTGAGCATGTAGGATAAAATAATACAGAATAATAACATAACTGAATCAAAGCATATAAAGCACTAACATGATCTGAACATGATAAGGATACTAAAATTACTCAACATGGCTAAACTGAATGCAATGACCAAGTTTTGAACGTGCTGAGACTGAACACTGATCTATACTAATAACTTGGTCAATACAATAGAATCTGACTGAACTGTAAGGGAGCTACTAATAATTGACATAAAACCATATGAGCTAAATGTGGAGTCTGATATATACGCCCCATCGAGAGAACCCAATATACCCTGCCACAGGTATAGAGGTATCCTGGCGTGATCACTAAAATGATTCCCACAGATGGGACTTACAACCTACGGGGCACGTAGTTCATGGATTTGAGGGTTACTGACCCCAGTCCACTCGGTATTAAGCTTCCCATATGATTAAGTAGTTAAAATTCTATAACTGTAATACTCTAGTATTGAATAGCTCAAAACTGACTTGTAAACTGAGAATGCACATTAATATACTGAAAGTAATGCATTCGAAATCTGAGGCATGTTTATATGTATCTGAATTTACTGACCTAGCATATGTAATTCATGAACTAAAAGAACTACATAGCCAGGATTCTGAATTTATGCCTGAATTTGAACAAAGCAATACTACAATGATATAATATGATTTGGATAATTCTAACAACTAAAAACCCAACAATTCTAATGTTCAAGAAACCCTAAGCCTAGATAATAATAAGGGAATCAAGAATTTAATTGAAAACTAGGGACCTCATGGGTGAAAGGAACCCACTAGTGAAATCCCACATACCTGGTTATGAATTCCACGGAGAAATCTTTCTATTTTTGTGGCTGGAACTGATGGAACCTTGCTGCGTTCTTGAACTAGGGTTTGGTCGCCTCTTTCTTCTTTCTACTCTCTAAGTTTCTAAGTTTTGATGAAAGATTTGTCTTAGTTAAGTTCTAGTTATGTTTCTAGGCTAAAATTGACCAAAACCACATAGTTTAAGGTTTAAATGATGTAGTTTAGGGGTCCAATGCATAAGGAAAAGACCAAAAGACCCCTGACTTAAAAGTTGTCGGGGTCACCGACAAATGAGATCGATAGACCTTCGATCGACTGATGGTCTGTGCTGGTCGACCATGAGTCGTGATTGGAGAATGAAATTCTAGGGACCTACAGCCCTAGACCACAGACCGTGGTCTAAACTACGGTCCGTAGGTCCTGGCGTGGGTCAGGACTTAGAGAGATTTTTAGGGCTAAGACTGGGGTGGGTTGTAGATGTGAACCACGGACCACATCATGGTCCGTGGGTCACCCTACGGTCCGTGGGTGGCGTCCGTGAGTTGCAACTGCAACTTCTAGAAATCTCCTTTAAGGTCTGTTTTCGGATACGGGGTGTTACATTATGTCCCCATTAGGAACATTCGTCCTCAAATGAAGACTAAACTAGCTAAAATAGAGGGAAAGAGTTGCAAACCCTACCACTAAGCATGGGAAACTGATTTCTGAGTGAACTAAGTCCCAAGAACATGCGATACACTAAAAATGCAAGTACAAACTGAAGGAACAAGATGCTAAGACTGAAACTGCGCATGAATGACTGAAAAACTGAAGAGGAACTATTACCTCAAGCTGGAATGGAATCGAAAGGAAAGAGGTAAGGATACTTGGCGTTCATGGTAGCTTCTGCTTCCCAAGTAGCTCCCTCTACGGACTAACTCCTTCATAAAACCTTGGCTGAAGCGACTTCTTTGTTTCTCAACCGTCAAACCTGATGATCAAGGATTTCAACTGGTACCTCTTTATAAGTGAGACTATCCTTCACAGCCACACTTTTTAAAGGCACATTAGATGTTGGGTCACCCATACACTTCTTCAACAACAAAATGTGGAAAATCGGATGCACTGCTGCTAGTTATGTTGGCACCTCTAACTCATAAGCCACTTTACCAATCCTTTTCAAGATCTTGTAAGGGCCTACATATCTAGGACTGAGCTTGCCTTTCTTGCCAAATCTCATCACCCCTTTCATAGGCGACACTTTCAGGAAAACCCAATCATCAACTTGGAACTCTAATTCCCTTCTCCTTACATCTGCATAGGACTTCTGGCGACTCTGAGCTATCTTAAGTCTATCGTTAATGAGTTGCACTTTCTCCATAGCATCATGAACTGAATCTGGCTCTATAAAGGTTGTTTCACCTATTTCAAACCAACCAACTGGAAATCTACACCTACACCTATACAATGCCTCATAAGGGGCCATTTGAATGCTGAAATGATAGTTATTACTATAGGCGAATAAGAGGAAGGTGATCATCCCAACTACCCTTGAAATCGATCACACAAGCTCTCAACATGTCCTCTAAGGTTTGAATGGTACGCTCTGCCTGACCATCCATATGCGGATGAAATGTTGTGCTAATGTTAACCTAAGTACCAACACCTTTCTGAAATGACTTCCAAAAATGAGAGGTAAACTGAGGACCTCTATCTGAGATGATAGACAAAGGAACTCCATGTAACCTGACTATCTCATTAATGTAAAGCTTGGTGTAATCCTCTGCCAAATCTGTAGTCTTATTCGCCAAGAAGCGTGAAGAATTAGTAACTCTATCGACTATCACCCAAATGGAGTCATGCTGTCTGCGAGGACGAGGTAAACCTGTGATGAAGTCTATGTTGATCCCTTCCCACTTCCAAGTAGGAATGTCGATCTCTTGAGTCATACCTCCGAGTTTCTGATGTTCTCCCTTGACTTGCTAGCAATTGGGGCACTTGACCACAAAATCCGCTATATCTCTTTTCATACCATTCCACCAATAGACTTCCCGCAGATCGCAGTACATCTTAGTAGCGCCCTGGATGAATAAAATATCTGGAGTTATGTGCTTCTGCAAGAATTTGTTGTCTCAACTCACCCACATTCAAAAGACATAATCGACCCTTATAGCGAAGCACACTATCTCCCCTTTGGGAAAAAACCTCAACCCTCTGCTGGTGGATTGCACCCTTTAGTAAGAAATATTGAATAACTGTCTTACTTTTCCTTAACCTCCACCACTAAAGAAGATTCTGACCCATTCTGAACTGTTACACCACCATCTGATATGCTCATAAGACAAACTCCTAGGCGAGCAAGTCTGTGAACATCTTTTGCTAGTTCCTTTCTTTCTTCCTCAACATGCGCTACACTACCCATAGATAGTGTACTAAGAGCATCGGCTACTACACATGCCTTACCAGGATGGTAATGCACACTCATATCATAATCCTTGAGGAATTCAAGCCATCTCTTCTGGCAAAGATTCAACTCTTTCTGGGTGAACACATACTGAAGGCTCTTATGGTCTGTGAACACATCTACGTGAACACCATACAAGTAATGTCTCCAAATCTTAAGAGCAAACACCATTGTTGCAAGTTTGAGGTCATGAGTTGGATAGTTCTTCTCATACACCTTAAGCTGTCTAGAAGCATAGGCTATAACCTTACCTCGCTGCATCAACACACAACCTAGGCCGACTCTGGATGCATCACAATTGATAACATAACCGTCTGAACCCTCTGGTAGAGTCAGAACAAGAGCTATGGTTAACCTAGTTTTCAATTTTGCAAAGCTTTTCTCACAATTATCTGACCACTGAAACTTGACCTTCTTCTGAGTCAACTTAGTCAATGGAGAGGCTATGGATGAAAACCCTTCCATGAACCTTCTGTAATAACTCGCTAAACCCAAGAAACTTGTGATATCCATAGGAGAGGTAAGTCCGGGCTATTGTTTCACTGCTTCTATCTTTTGAGAATCAACTTGGATCCCTTCGCTAGACACAATATGCCCAAGGAAAGCAACTTGCAACCAAAACTCACATTTGCTATTCTTAGCGAATAACTTGCGATCTTTGAGAGTTTGCAGAACAACCCTCAAATGATTCGCATGTTCATCCTTATTCCTAGAGTAAATGAGGATATCATCAATAAAGACGATAATGAACAAGTCCAACTACTGCTTGAACACTCTATTAAACAAATCCATGAAAGCTGCAGGACCATTGGTTAGTCCAAATGACATAACTACAAATTCATAATGACCACACCGAGTTCTGAAGGCTGTCTTCAGAATGTCACTATCTCTGACTTTGAGCTGATGATAACCCGATCTGAGGTCTATCTTTGACAAATGACTAGCACCCTGAAGTTGGTCAAACAAGTCATCAATCCTAGGGATGGGATACTTATTCTTGGTTGTGACCTTGTTCAACTGCATAGTCAATACACATTCTGAGAGAACCATCTGGCTTCTTCACAAACAACACTGGTGCACCCCATGGGGAAATACTAGGTCTGATGAAGCCTTTATCTAGAAGGTCTTTCAACTGCTCTTTCAATTCCTTAAGCTCTGCTGGGGCCATTTTGTAAGGAGGAATAGAAATAGGCTTTGTATCTGGAAGGAGATCAATTCCAAAGTTGATTTTCCTTTTGGGATGAACTCTGGGAAGATCTTCTGGAAACACTTTGGAAACTTATTGACTATTGGAACTGACTCAAGAGTTGGGGTCTCGGATCTTGAATCCTTAAACCAAAGTAGATGATAGAGATAACCCTTAGAAATCACTTTTCTGGCCTTAAGGTAAGAAATGAATCGACCCATAGGCGCTAAGCTACTACCCTTCCTTTCTAAGATTGGTTCGTCTGAAAAATAAAACGAACAATCCTAGTTCTACAATCGATTGAGGCATAATAGGAATGTAACCAATCCATGCCTAGAATGACATCGAAGTCTACTATTTCTAACTCTATAAGATCTGCTGAGGTGACTTTCAGGGAGACTGTGATAGGGCAATTTATGTATACCTGTCTAGCTTTGACTGGGTCAGCGACTGGAGAAGAGACTGAGAAGAGTTCTGAGAGAGTTTCTGGACTAACATCGAATTTGACTGCTATATAAGGAGTTACAAAAGACAAAGTAGTCCCTGGATCTAACAATGCATAAACATCTAAGTCAAAGACTCATAACTTACTAGTGACTACATCATGAGAGTCTTCCTAATCTTGGCGAGCCTGAACAACATACAACCTTTTTTGGCGCTGACCGCCACCTGTACCAGATGAGTTACCCTACTAAGTCGGGCGACCTGCTGGTGCTGCTGAAGTTATGGACTGAGCTCTACCATTGTTACCTCCTTGACCCTGTTTAGAAGGACAATCCTTCAACCTGTGACCATACTGACCACACCCAAAACATCCTTCCTTTGTTGCAAGGAACTCGCCCGGATTGTTCTTACCACACTTAGGACAAGTTGGGTAGGTTCTGGTGCCTGAAACACTACCTTGAGTCTTAGAGCTTGATGCCCTACCTTTCTTATCATTATGGAACTTAGAGGATGGAACACTGGCTGATGAAGGAGCTGGAGTTGAAGACTTCTACTGATACTGCGAGCGATTTCCACCACCCGATTTTTGCTGAGACTAGTCATAGTTACCTGTCCTAGATTTCTTATTTTCTTTAGCCTTTTCTCTAAGCTTATCACCCTCAACCTACTGAGCATGAGTCATGAGCCTAGAGATATTCATATCTTCAAGTAACATGGCATTCTTACACTCTATTTTCACAAGATCGGATATCCCATACATGAACTTGTTCTTTTGTGCCCTGGAGTCAGCAATCCTGTGAGGAGCATACCTAGAGAGTTGGGTGAACTTAAGTCCATACTCTTGGACCGTCATAGAACCCTGCCTCAAATTCATAAACTCCTGAGCTTTTTCCTCCCTCAACTCTCTTGGGAAGAACCTGTCTAGAAAGGTCTCACTAAAGCAATCCCAAGTGATAGGAGTGGCATCTGTACCCCTGTTCTCCTTCCACTAAGTATACCATTAATGAGCAACATCCTTAAGTTGGTAAGATGCCAACTCAACCCGATCATTCCCTGTTACCTGCATTACTCCAAAAATCTTCTTGACCTCATCAATGAAGTTTTGGGGATCCTCACCTGTCTGTGATCCTAAGAATTTAGGCGGATTCATCCTAATGAAATCACGGACTCTAGTTGCAACTGACCCAATATTAGTATTTGCCAAAACTGGAACCTGCTGATTGTTCTGGTTGGTCACACTCTGAGCCAATAACTGAATAGCATTCCAAAATTCATCATTTAAAACTTCCTAATCTGGGACGGAGGAGCTACATTAGCCTTGCGTGCGTTAACATTCCTGGGGATAGCTCTACGAGGAGGCATGATCTGAAAGCGCAAAATGTCGAGTTAGAATAAGGAATTAAATGAAGTTTTTCCTAAAACACTTTGGAGCCTCCTTCTCATTAGATGTGGTGCACTTCACACCCATGAAAATGACTCTACTCAGTGCGGCTTTTCATACATCCTAAGACACTTAAACCTAGTGCTCTAATACCAAGTTTGTTACACCCCGAGGCTAGCCCCTGGATGCAACACGGGACCTAGGATCACAAGTGACCCCAAGCTTACCCTGCTAGCATGATCATAAGTATACTAGAGATAAACAGAACAATAAATCTGTGCAGAAGCTAAATCATAATAAACTGAAATAATGGGGAATACCCATATACTAATTTGAATATAAGAAAACTGTGAGTTTGAGTACAAATGAGAAATCAAACTCTAAGATTAAAACTGAAACTAACTATATGTGAAATAAAGCATCTACTGACTAGAAATGCTGGGACATTCCCTAGCTAGATCTAGCAAAACTAAAACTAAAGCTAAAAATGATAAAGATAGTCATGTTCCTAGTCCTCGAAGAATGAGGACTTACCGCTGATGGTGCTGAACTGAAGATCGGGAATCGATCTATGCGTGGTCTGAATGCTGAGGACCTGAACCTACATCATGTGAAGATGTAGCACAGAGTATGTGTCAGTACTTTAAAGGTACTGAGCATGTAGGATAGAATAATACTGAATAATAACATAACTGAATCAAGGCATATAAAGCAATAACACGATCTGAACATGATAAGGATACTAAAAGTACTGAGCATGACTAAACTGAATGCAATGACCAAGTTTATAACATGCTGAGACTGAACACTAATCTATACTAATAACATGGTCAATGTAATAGAATCTGACTGAATTGTAAGGGAGCTACTAATAACTGACATAAAACCACATGAGCTAAATGTGGAGTCCGATGTATATGCCCCATCGAGAGGACCCAATATACCATGCCATATGTGTATAGGCATGCTGGCGTGGTCATTAAAATGATGCCCACAGAGGGGACTTACAACCTACGGGGCACATAGTTCTATGACTTGAGGGTTACTGACCCTAGTCCACTCGGTATTAAGCTTCCCATATGATTAAGTAGTTAACATTCTATAACTATAATACTATAGTACTGGATAGCTCAAAACTGACATGCAAATTGAGAATGCACATTAATATACTAAAAGTAATGCACTCGAAATCTGAGGCATTTTTATATGTATTTGAATTTACCGACCTAGCATATGTAATTCCTAAACTAAAAGAACTACATAGCTAGGGTTCTGAATTTATGCATGAATCTGGGCAAAGCAATACTAAAACGATATAATATGATTTGGATAATTATAACTGCTGAAAACCCAACAATTCTAACATTCAAGAAATCCTAAGCCTATATAATAATAAGGGAATCAAGAATCAGATTGAAAACTAGGGACCTAATGGGTGAAAGGAACCCACTAGTGAAATCCTTCAAGTCCAAAAGTTTCATAAAAGCAAAGAGGAAGTCTAGACTTGTCACAATTAGCAATCTATTACAATCAAAGTATCAAATAGGGTCACAACCCTTAAAACATAGTTCTCAAGTGAAAGTACAAGAAAAAAAGGAAACTAGATATAACACCCCGGAAACTAGTACACTAAACTAGGGCCTTAAGCTAGGGTTCTAGAGTATGATGTATGTGGATTAGAGTCGTAGATGAGACTTTATGTGCTTGGAATGAGGGGTTTAATAGTTGAACGTCAAGGTATGTATTAGGACCTGTAATTTAGAAGGCCATCTATGGATTTGTATAGGGTTGCAAGGGAAAAGGCCAAGGCCAAGGGGCCAAAACCTTAGCCAAGGGCCAAGGCTACCCAACCTTGGCCAAGTTCTGCCTAAAGACCACGACCACTTTCACGGCCAGTGGTCTTCACCACAAACCGTTAAGTGGTCCGTGAAGTCTCCTTAGGTTGGTAGGAGCCACGGTCCTTAGGCCTAGATACTGCCTAAGGGACCACAACCATCACCACGACCCATTGGCTTGACCACGGATCGTGGGAGGCCTCGTGGTCTTCCCTTAGCCCTATGGAAGCTTTCCATGATGAGGAGGTCCACTGGTAAAGGGACTACGGGCACCACCATAGGCCGTGGTGTCCTTGACAGCTCGTGGATATGGGCATGTCCCCTGGCAAGGGGCTGCCAAGTGAGGGGTTAAATGGGAATTTCCTATACGACTAGTTTCAAGTGGGGGTCATTTTATGTGTATTTTATTCACCTATTTAAGTTATTTTAAGCCTTTAGCCCCCAAATTTAAGTCATTTTACTCAAGACCTAAATCAAAACCCCAAATCACACCTCTCTCAAATATTTCTCTCTCTAGAAAACCCCTCATTGAAGAAGAAGCTAGAGGTTGAAGCTAGGGTCAAGAACAAAGGTTCCATTGGTGAAGGCTTGTGTTAGGGCATTGATTAAGGTATTTTAAGCTCTTCATATATTAGTTCTTCCACCCATAGATCCCCCTTAGTAATCCCCCAATTGTAGATCAAAAACCCAATTCTAACTAGGGTTCTTCTTACATTATGGGTAGGATGTGGGTATGATTCCAATCTGGTCGATAATACTTAATTATGATTGATTTAGATTTTTTTAGTGATATTATGATGAATTTATGTGATTTATATGGTAAACCTTAGTCCAAATTGATTAATGTGATAATTGTGGGTTTATACCATTAGAGGTTAAATTGAAGGTTCAAAAGTGATTCACTTAAATCAATGACATGAGTAGTATTTGTTCAAGGTTAGGAACATGTAGCTATGAATTGAACTAGACTTTATTGAATATGATGGGTCTTGACTTGTAAATATGGAATTGAACCTTTGTGATGAATTATGACTAAGAATCACCTAGTAATGAAGAATGTGATGAGAATTGCTTAAGATGAAGCTTATTACTTATATGTCTTGTAATTTAGGTATGAATGATGATAGAATGAAGTAAATCTTTGAGAGTAAGGCTTGTAGTCATGAATGTTGAATCACCAGGGCTTTGAGAGTAAAGCCTAAAAGAGAATATAAATCTAATAGGTTGGATTATGGTGAAAGGCCTATACTCACCTAACCTACCTTGAATTCTTGAAAGTATGAAGTGATAGAATCACTTGAGCATGGATTGGTTGTCAAGGACATCCTTCCATGAGATATGATTGTTAAGCAAGGTTTGACAAGTAAACCTTTGGGTGTATGCTTGGCTCCAAGTGGATAATGAAGATGAGATGGAGTGTCACACAAGATAGGGTCCGGGTTCCAAGTAGAAAGGAGAACCACACCTAGTTGATGTGATGACTATCCAACATAAAGGGGGAACTCTTACATAGTAGAGTGTGGGTTTTCCAAAAGTTAGGTCTCATGAGATGGAAGCCTCACATAGTTGAGTTAAGGTTTCTATTAGCAATCTACACATCCAATGAACTTAGACATGCTTGAAGAAGCATCTCATAGTTTTCTAAAGCATAATTGAACTAAGACTTACTTAATGAAGTACCTCGTTGTGTTAAAGAGTATGAATGGACTTAGATGTGCTTAAAGTAGTATCTCATAGGGTCCATGTAGATGATGAACCTAGACATGCAAAAAGTAGTATCTCGTAGGGTTCAGTCTAATAATGAACTAAGATGTGCTTAAGAGAGTACCTCATATTATTCTTAAGTTAAAGAGAGGAACTAGGTTCCAAATCAAGAAGTATTAGTATGAGGACCTAAAAGTAGTACTTAGCATGAATAGTATTATGGGATGCTATTCATGCATGACACAAGTATGACTTAGGGTCATTCAAGAAAGAGTTCTTATGAGTAATGTATTTTAAGATAGGGTTGTGCTATAGTTGCCTCCCATGATATGTTGACTAAGGATGGTAGTTCCCTTGTCTATATGAAGTAAACTAAAGAGTGAGACTAAAGGAGGGTAAGTATGACTATGTTGACTTCAAGGTGATACTTAGTGTGAATGGTATTATGGGATGCCTCTTATGCATTGCACAAGTGTGCCTTGAGGTTACTTAGGAGTATGATACCCTTATGGTAAAGAATCTTAAGAGTTGACCATGTATATAGATTATGATTAAGATGACTAAAAGAGAGTACTTGGCTTGGGTGGTATTATGGGATGCTACTCATGCTTTGCACTTGTATGATTTTGAGGTTACTTGAGAATGGTGTTATTATGGTATAGATGACTAAGAGTCAATTCTGTTATATGAATATGGCTTATCTTCTATACTCAATTATTATGTCTTATGTTGGCTTATGATTATATGATGCTTATGTTGGAGATTATGTTATGATTATGTTATTATCTCTTATGCTTATGTCTTATGTTGACTAACCATTTGAGATGCTCTTATGATGTTGTGCTAGCTATCATACTTGGTACATTTTGTACTAATGCATATTGCCTACATTCTAATCAAATGTAGGGTTTAGGAGATTGAGTTGCTTTGGAGGCTAGGTTCATAAGGTGCAAGAAGAGTTGAAGAATTGGTGAGTCCTTATAGCTTCGAGGAGAAACCCCTTATGTTTCCTTTATGTTATTTTCCTTATGTTTTAGACATTTATGTGGGCTGCGTCCCAAGTCTTTTATTCAAGAGTTTTAATAGATGGTTTGAGACAAAGAGTTAGTAAAGACTTCCGCTTGTTTATGGAAAGTGTTTCCGATTGTATGTTTAAAAGTAGTTTAAATTTTCCCGTATTTTCTATGATCTTATGGTATGATTTTTCTAAGGGCTTGTATGCGACCCTTTCGGGGTCAAGTACGCCATGTTACGTCTAGGGGGTACCCCTGGGTCGTGACAAACTTGGTAATCAGAGCACAAGGTTTAAAATGGTTCTTGGACTGTCTCAAATCATGTCTAGTAGTGTCTTTTTCATAAATGTGAAGCGCACCACTTTTATGAATTGGAGGTTGTTGGATGTTTAGGAAACCCCATTTCTTCCTTCTCTCAAGTCGTGCTATAGAGTTTAGATCTAGTAGGTCTTTCTCCTAACATTTTCCCTATGGATTTTCAGGTTGTGGCTAATACTAGGGCTAATTCTAGGAGGGATGATGAAGACAATGGTGAACAAGAGGTTCCTCCACGAGTCTCAAACAAAGCTCCTTCTCAAGTTCCAAAAGACCCTCCAATTGGGAATGCCACCCTAGCGGAGTTTAGGGCTTCTATGCAATTGTTGGCTCAAGCCTTGACGGCGCAAGCCAATAGAGATGTTGTGGCTCTAGCAAACCCAATAATGGGGATGGGTGCTTCTAGAGTAATGGAGTTTTTGAGGATGAACCCTATGGAGTTTTATGGATCCCAGATGGAAGAAGATCCTCAAGGTTTTGTAGATGAGATGTATAAGGTGCTTGCCATCATGGGCTTGACTACGGTATAGAAAGCGAAACTAGCCGCTTATCAATTGAGGGACATAGCACAAATTTGGTATGAACAATGGAAAGATAGTAGGCTGGTAAAAGTGAGCCCAATAGAGTGGGAAGGGTTTAAAGAAGCTTTCCTAGATAGGTTCTTTCCCCTACAGTTGAGGGAACGAAAGATGCAAGAATTCATTAACCTTCGTCAATGAGGTATGCGTGTGAAAGAGTATGCTCTTAAGTTCACCCAACTATCCAAGTATGCTCCAATTTTAGTGGCGGACTCAAGGGCTAGAATGAATAAATTCATGATGGGAGTGTCCGAATTGGTAGAAAATGAGTGTCGTTCGGCAATGCTTATCCCTAGTATGAATATTTCAAGTATCATGGTTCATGCCAAACAAATTGAGGAGGAAAAGCTTAAGAAGATGAATAGGGAGGGGAAAAGAGCTAGAACCAATGATGGGAATGTTTCTAATGCTAAGTCCGATGAGCAAGGTAGGTCTAAGTCAAGACCAAAGTATTCCGGCCAAGACTCTTCATTTCCTAAGCCTAGTTGTACCAAGTGTGGGAGGAATCACAGTGGTAAGTGCCTAGCTATGGGTGTGGAAAGGATGGGCACAAAGTGAGAGATTGCCCGGTTCTTAAGGCTAAAGGAAGAAAGGGTAAGAAAGTTGACTCTAGTGGTGTTGATGAGGATCCTCAAAAGAAGAATAGATTTTATGCTCTCCAATCTAGAGAATATCAAGAGTGATCTCCTCATGTCCCTTCCAGTATATGTTTATGTTTTAGTAAATTTCCGGATTTCTTGTCTTTTGTGACTTGTTATGATGGGCTTGAAGTTGTCTTAAATATGAATGATGCTTCATTGTTGCCTTATGTTATGAATTATGTTTAGAAGAACTTGTGTAGGCTTACTCCCAAGGGGGGGATAGTGTGCCTATCTAGGGAGGTCATTATGTGATTATGTGTTGCCATGATGTCTTTATGTGCATGTTTATGAAAATGCTTAGGTCTTGTTAGAGATGACTTATATGCATTATTATTTCCTCATGTTGTAGTACATTGACTAGAGTTGCATATAGACTTCATGAGATGAGTATTTGAGCATGCTTTAGTTTTGGAGTTGAAAGATTCCTCCTTGAAATGAATGATTTTTGAGAGTAAATTACGTATGGGCTCCATGAGAGTATGTTGAGCAAGTTATGATCAGGATATGTTAGTTCCTCCTTGAATATGACTAGTTATGAGAATGTCTTGCATAAATGGGTTGTTGATGAAGTTCTTACTTCCTTTTTGTTGCATTGAGTATTGTTTGGTGGGAATTGAAGTTTCCCTCCTTGTTTGTGTGCATTTAGATGTGTTGCATCCATGATGGGCTGCTAGTCTAGAGTCGTTTCCTTTAAGAAGTGTTTAGAATTGTCATTCGAGGACGAATGTTCCCAAGGGGGAGATATTGTAACACCCCGGAAACTAGTAGACTAAACTAGGGCCTTAAGCTAGGGTCCTAGAGTTTGATGTATGCAGATTAGAGTCGTAGATGAGACTTTATATGCTTGGAATGAGGGGTTTAATAGTTGAACATCAAGGTATGTATTAGGCCCTGTAATTTAGAAGGCCATCTATGGATTTGTATAGGGTTGCAAGGGAAAAGGCCAAGGCCAAGGGGGCAAAGCCTTAGCCAAGGGCCAAGGCTACCCAACCTTGGCCAAGTTCAGCCTCAAGACCACGACCACTTTCACGGACAGTGGTCTTGACCACAGACCATTAAGTGGTCCGTGAAGTCTCCTTAGGTTGGTGGGAGCCAAGGTCCTTAGGCCTAGCTACTGCCTAAGGGACCACGACCCGTTGGCTTGACCCCGGATCGTGGGAGGCCTCATTGTCTTCCCTTAGCCCCATGGATGCTTTTTATGATGAGGAGGGCCACTAGTAAAGGGACCATGGGACGTGGTGCCCTTGACGGCTCGTGGACATAGGTGTGGCCCCTAGCAAGGGGCTGCCAAGTGAGGGGTTAAATGGGATTTCCTATACGACTAGTTTCAAGTGGGGATCGTTTTATATGTATTTTATTCACCTATTTAAGGTATTTTAAGCCTTTAGCCCCCAACTTTAAGTCACTTTACACAAGACCCAAATCAAAACCCCAAATCACTCCTCTCTCAAATATTTCTCTCTAGAAAACCCCCCCATTGAAAAAGAAGCTAGAGGTTGAAGCTAGGGTCAAGAACAAAGGTTCCATTGGTGAAGGCTTGTGTTAGGGCATTGATTAAGGTATTTTAAGCTCTTCATATATTAGTTCTTCCACCCATAGATCCCCCTTTGTAATCCCCCAATTGTAGATCAAAAACCCAATTCTAACTAGGGTTCTTCTTACATTATGGGTAGGATGTGGGTATGATTCCAATCTAGTCGATAATACTTAATTATGATTGATTTAGATTTTTTTAGAGATATTATGATGAATTTATGTGATTTATATGGTAAACCTTAGTCCAAATTGATTAATGTGATAATTGTGGGTTTATACCATTAGAGGTTAAATTGAAGGTTCAAAAGTGATTCACTTAAATCAATGACATGAGTAGTATTTGTTCAAGGTTAGGAACATGTAGTTATGAATTGAACTAGACTTTATTGAATATGATGGGTCTTGACTTGTAAATATGGAATTGAACCTTTGTGATGAATTATGACTAAGAATCACCTAGTAATGAAGAATGTGATGAGAATTGATTAAGATGAAGCTTATTACTTATATGTCTTGTAATTTAGGTATGAATGATGATAGAATGAATTAAATCTTTGAGAGTAAGGCTTGTAGTCATGAATGTTGAATCACCAGGGCTTTGAGAGTAAAGCCTAAAAGAGAATATAAATCTAATAGGTTGGATTATGGTGAAAGGCCTATACTCACCTAACCTACCTTATGAATTCTTGAAAGTATGAAGTGATAGAATCACTTGAACATGGATTGGTTGTCAAGGACATCCTTCCATGAGATATGATTGTTAAGCAAGGTTTGACAAGTAAACCTTTGGGTGTATGCTTGGCTCCAAGTGGATAATGAAGATGAGATGGAGTGTCACACAAGATAGGGTCCGGGCTCCAAGTAGAAAGGAGAACCACACCTAGTTGATGTGAGGACTATCCAACATAAAGGGGGAACTCTTACATAGTAGAGTGTGGTTTTCCAAAAGTTAGGTCTCATGAAATGGAAGCCTCACATAGTTGAGTTAAGGTTTCTGTTAGCAATCTACATATCCAATGAACTTAGACATGCTTGAAGAAGCATCTCATAGTGTTCTAAAGTATAATTGAACTAAGACTTACTTAATGAAGTTCCTTGTAGTGTTCAAGAGTATGAATGGACTTAGACATGCTTAAAGTAGTATCTCATAGGGTACATGTAGATGATGAACCTAGACATGGTAAAAGTAGTATCTCATAGAGTTCAATCTAATAATAAACTAAGATGTGCTTAAGAGAGTACCTCATAGTGTTCTAAAGTTAAAGAGAGGAACTAGGTTCCAAATCAAGAAGTATTAGTATGAGGACCTAAAAGTAGTACTTAGCATGAATAGTATTATGGGATGCTATTCATGCATGACACAAGTATGCCTTTGGGTCATTCAAGAAAGAGTTCTTATGAGTGATGTATTTTAAGTTAGGGTTGTGCTATAGTTGCCTCCCATGATATGTTGACTAAGGATGGTAGTTCCCTTGTCTATATGAAGTAAGATAAAGAGTGAGACTAAAGGAGGGTAAGTATTACTATGTTGACTTCAAGGTGATACTTAATGTGAATAGTATTATGGGATGCCTCTCATGCATTGCCCAAGTGTGCCTTGAGGTTACTTAGGAGTATGATACCCTTATGGTAAAAAGCTTAAGAGTTGACCATGTATATAGACTATGATTAAGATGACTAAAAAGGGGTACTTGGCTTGGGTGGTATTATGGGATGCTACTCATGCTTTGCACTTGTATGATATTGAGGTTACTTGAGAATGGTGTTATTATGGTATAGATGACTAAGAGTCAATTATGATATATGAATATGGCTTATCTCATATGCTCAATTATTATGTCTTATGTTGGCTTATGATTATATGATGCTTATGTTGGAGATTATTTTATGATTATGTTATTATCGCTTATGCTTATGTCTTATGTTGACTAACCATTTGAGATGCTCTTATGATGTTGTGCTAACTATCATACTGGGTATATTTTGTACTAATGCATATTGCCTACATTCTAATCAAATGTAGGGTTTCGGAGATTTAGTTGCTTTGGAGGCTAGGTTCATAAGGTGCAAGAAGAGTTGAAGAATTGGTGAGTCCTCATAGCTTCGAGGACAAACCCTTTATGTCATTTTCCTTATGTTTTAGACATTTATGTGGGCTGCGTCCCAAGTCTTTTATTCAATAGTTTTAATAGATGGTTTGAGACAAAGTGTTAGTAAAGACTTCCGCTTGTTTATGGAAAGTGTTTCCAATTGTATGTTTAAGAGTAGTTTTAAATTTTCCCATATTTTCTATGAACTTATGTTATGATTTTGTTAAGGGCTTGTATGTGACCCCTTTGGGGTCAAGTACGCCATGTTGCCTGTAGGGGGTACCCCTGGGTCGTGACACTAGAAAATCATCATCCGTCCTCGAACCATGAGGACTCACCAAAAGCAAGGGGAATAGTCAATCCAATCTTTGACCAAGAAGGAATATCACCTCAACACTGGAACTTACACTGATAGAAAAATATAGAAAATATGGGTTAGTACAAAAATGCACTAAGTATGATAGCCATGCATGAAAACCTTGAAAACATGCTAAAAGGGACATTTTAGTTGCAAAGCATGCACTTTGTCAAGTTTAAGAATCATCATGAAGCTTAGTGAAAAAGCATAAGTCATAAGCATGTTCAACATATATGTTATCATATCATAAGGGAACATACCGTAAATACCCTCAAAGCATCCTTGTGCAATGCATAAATAAGATCCCATAATCCTACCCATACTAAGGAAAGCTTATTGAGTAACTATAGTTCATAACTGATATTCTTGTTCATATTATCATAGTGGGATTAGCTTTAACTGACATAGACCATGTGAGCTTAATCATGGAATCCGGTGTCTACCCCACACCGAAAAGGGGTTGTCCTACTTGCCTAAGGTAGAACCATACTCATAGCTTAGGTGGATCCACTAGCTAAAGACTTATGTAGGCACATAGTTTATGGGATAGGGAGATTGCTTCTAGAAACCCGGACTCAACTAAGGTATTTCCATCTCATGAGATACATACTTTGGGAATCTAGACTCAACTAAGGTAGAAGGAACCCATTTAGAAAGCCGGACTCAACTAGTACATAAGCTTTCATCTCTATTCATATCCACTCGGTGCTAAGCATTAATTCCCATTGAGTTCATATTAAGTCTTGACTTAAGTTCATAATTATGGAAGAATGTCTTGACACTCAATCCACCATAACTCATACTAAAGCTCCTCGATTCAATAGCTGAGACTAGTCTTCCAACCTTAGAATCGCTACGTGTGACAAAACTTTCACATCATATCATATTCATACATAAGTGTGTAGATGAGGGTAATCACCCAATCAACACAACAATTAGATCATAATCATATTCACTTTACTCTCAAAGTGATCTAAATGCATAGACATAAGCCTCATAAACATACATAATTCTCATGCTTTGGCCTTCAAGGACTATAGATCACATTCAATCAACATATTTAGAATTACTATATTAGACATGGATGATAATATGATTCAATTACTATTATTACTATAAGCATGATTTCATAATACTCTTCTTTCTCCAATTCACCCACACTTTTAGATCCAATTTGGGAAAATAGGGGAATTCATCATAAATCAACAATAAATCATTAATCCAATAATAATCCATCATAAATCAACCATTAAAAACGTTTTTGGAAAGAACCCACAAGATTGAAGTCAAACCCTAACTTTGGGGAAATCACTAGTTTTGAAATTAAATTTGGAGGAACTCCTTGGATGGAGATTATCCAAGGATGAAGGACAACCATACCTTAGTTATGATTCTCCAAACAAATTGAGTGAAATAGCCCTAAATCCAATTTTACTCTTCTTCTTCCTTGAGTTCTATAGAGAGAAATTTTGTGTAGAAGATAAACTTTGGGGTTTTGATTTGGGTGTTTGGAAAATATGAAGTAATTGGATGTATTTTGACTTAAAAAGACTTATATAGTAACCCTAAACTTACCCAAAACGACTCCACTTCAATTGGACTTAAACGTGAAAACCCCAAAATAACCCTTACTTTAAGTGAGTTGCCAGGTGCCACGACCCAACATCATGAGCCGTCAAGGGCACCACGGCCCGTGGTCCCTTGACCAGTAGCCTCCTTAAATTGTCAAGCCCCCTAAATGGAGTAGGCAACCCCACGAGCCTTCCCACGGGCCGTGGTCTTCACCATGAGCCGTGAAGTGTCTTATGAAGGGGAGCCTTTCTTGGGGCAGCTTTGGGAGCTCATTGCTTCACCCACCACAGGTGGCACCACGAATCGTGGTGGCCACCACGGGTCGTGAAGACCCTCGTGTTCATGGTGGGCAGTAGCTAGGCACATTTTGGCAGCCTTGGCCCCCTTGCCATGACCCTCACCCAATTCTCTTGGCCCTTGCCCCTATTCTCTTGAAGTTAATCTCACATTTAGCTCTAGTTTAGCCTACTATTTTTCCAAGGTGTTACAATCACACCCCAAGAATTGGAGTTTTTAGCTACACATATAAAAAGGAAGAAACAATTACCAATTATTTTAGCCATAAGCTGGGTAATAATTTCCAAGTCTCTACAAAGCTTCAAATTAAATTAATTCAAAAATCCAATTGAAATTCCTCGAAACCAAGTCGCAAAAGCTTCAGAGTCTACAATGGAAAACTTAGGAGAACTTTGTTTAGATTCTACAATGCTTAGTTTAAAAGATTGATGCCTTTTCAGCCTTTCAAATTTCAATTTATAGTTTCCCAAATTTTGGCCTTTAGGAAAATTAGGCGAAGTAAGTCAGGTGTCTTCGACCAGGTCGGCGACTCGCCAATCGCTCGAGTCCATCACCGGTTTGCTTTGGCTCTTTAACCTCAGGGTTCTGTGACTTTAGGTGATCAAAGTTGATGTCGCCTAGCCGTTCGACGGTCCGCCGACTGTCCATTTCCATCGCCAAGTAGGTTCTTCCCCAGGGCTGGCATGATGGAACTTTAGGCAAGCTAAAGAGCCACTCGGCGACTCACCGAGTGGTCTTGGCAATCACCAGGATTGCCTTCCTTCAACTTCTTCAACATTTTTGCTCCTTTTTGCCCGGTAATGTCCTAGCCTTCATTGCTGCAAATAAACACTTTAACATCAGTTTAGAGCATAAATTAGGCATTGAGGACACTGAAACTATGAAAAAAAAGCCCTAAATGAGTCGAAATCACAGACTCATCAACACCCCCAACTTAAACTTTTGCTTGTCCTCAAGTAAAACTCAAGATGATGTCTATAAATAGTGCTACTCAAGACTCAACAAAAATGCACACAAGAGGTTCAAACTACACATACAATATTCAATTGTGCACTCTAAGTTTCAAATTGTGACTCAACATTATCAAATATACTCAAGCTCACAATGCTTTTTTCAAATGCAGGTTTAAGCTCAACAAAATCATTCAAATGCCCTCACAACAAGGATGATTTCATGCTCACACAAAGTTCCTCAGTAATTTAAGATTCCATAATCAAATACAACTCTCACACTCACGAAGATGAACACATGCATGATTCCACCCATAGGCTTGCCCTTATTTTCCAATCAACATTCGTTTCAGCTCACTCAAGACCACAAAGGTCTTTTCAAGGCTTATAATGGGGCTGAGTGTAAAGGTATGATCATTTTGGCTTAGTGGCTTCTAACTTCATGAAGTATGGCCTGGAAATCACTTTTTATCCTTCTCTTTCACATTCAAACATGTTCACAATCAACTCCATTATTCAAATAAGCATGACTCATTGGACACCCCATTTCTTTTGCTTCTTTCACATACTTTATTTCACAAACTTTTTCTATTTTTCAGTCTTGTTCACCATTTCTTTTCTATCTTTCTTTTTTTTTACATGGAGGGGTTCCATCTTTTTCACACTATGCTTCAGAGGGAGGATATTTCACAGTTCTTGACTTTCCTTCCTTTTTACCACACCCCCAACTTAGGCTTTTGGCCTAAGTTGGCCATTCAACAAACTAATACTTCATGAAGGTTATAGGTGATGGGACAAAGAGGTTAAAGTTGCTCAAGTTTCTTCCAAAGAAAAAGATAGCCTCAAAAGGTGCCAAACAAGGTTCACACTTCTCACAAGGTGGCCACAAAGAGGTATACTATCAATTTGGTTAACTCTTCAAAACTTTTGCCTAAGATCATTTCAATTGCTTGCTTCAATCAATCAATTGGACTAATGGGGTAAATTATAGGTGTCATCAAGCACAATATTCAAGACAACCTCACCACACAAGGAATTCGACACAATAATCAAACAAGGCTCCACACTTTCTAGCTAGCATGCAATGGTCATCACAAGAGATTTAATTAACAACCAGCTAGTCACAATGAGATGCTAGCAGTTCACATATGACTTCTGTAATTCAGTTTGCCTTCATCGTAGCTGCAAATTCATATTGTTCAATTGAGATCACAATTCAAGTCATCAGTTTTAACCACAATCGATACTTGGATATGCAAGAGAACCGCCATAATAAAAAACAAAAGAGGTGGCAATTTTTTTTAAGATCGATTCAAAACCATTTGCACAATAAAAATAGATGGATCAACAACAATGATATATATATATATATATAAACACAAAATACGATCCAACATTCACAAAATTAAAAGCAACACCAAGCCAATATTCACAAAAACAGCCCAATAGAGGTAGCTATGGAAATACATCATCAATTTGGTTCACTCTTCAAAATGTTTGCCTAAGATCATTTCAATCGCTTGCTTCAATCAATCAGTTGGACTAATGGGGCAAATTCTAGGTGTCATCAAGCACAATATTAAAGACAATCTCACCCCACCAACAAAAAAATAGCAGTTGTCTTCAAATGCAAATAAAAATAAAAACAGTCTAAAAAGTATAGAAAGAGAAGAAAAGAGTCATCCTGCCAGGCTAGGGTTGGAGTGAAGTCTGCATATCAGTCACTCCCTCTGTCTAGGCATTAGTACCCGGCTCATCAACATCCTTGGCCCCACTGGAGCCCACCATAAATATATCCATGGCACCCTCCAGGTTTGCCAAATTGTCATACACGGTCTCCTCTCAAACACCCAGCTTCTCCTTATCTATCTCTACCTTGGACTTGGCATCTGCGTCATCAACCCTAGTATCATCTCCGACATTAGCCGGAGGAACCTCAAAACTAGCTGGAATAGTAGTGCTCGACATCTCAAGAATCTCTACTGTCCCAAACAACATAGACAAATCAGTGGACTTCAGCTCGTCCACATCTCTCCTCAGCCCGACAACATTGACTTTCAAGGCCGTCACAACAATAGTAGCACCCTGGCTCTTCTCACACTCTTCAACCTTGACTGTAAGGGCATCTAATGCCAACTTGTGGCCCTTAATTAAGTCCCGATGCTCTCTCATCTCAGCCTTAATAGGGTCTAAGGCAGCAGTAATAACCTGCTCAATCAACCCAGGCACGACGACCTCTACCCGAGAGGCACACACATCAGTAGATTGGGCGAGATGGGCCATCTTGTATAACATCTCCTGGGTGATAGAGGTCAGAAGGAAGCAACAACAGTAGAACTAGTGGGAAGGGGTGCAACAGAAGTACTAGGAGTCTCAGAAACAGAAGGGCTAGATGTACTTGTGGGCCCACTGGCCTCAGGGGCATGATTGCCTCAGTTGATAACATATCAACGTCTACCTCCGGGGATGTATCCATCAGTGCTTCCCTTTTCCAATCGGCCTCATCTCGCATGTACTCGTCCTTAATATGTCGAATGTCAGTAGAAAAGGTGGGTGTAACCTCCATATCCTTCTTCTCATCCCTCGAAACATGGGCTTGTCTGCAGAGCTCGATGATCAACACTGGAAATATGAGTGTCGTCTGGCTCTGCTTGGCCCTCATGGCTGCCTGTTTCTCGATCAGAAACCCCAAATTCAACCTCCGATGATCCATAATTGACCCTAGACAGGCCACATTCGGATGGACTCGTTCTATGAGGGAATAATGGTGCTGCTAAAGAACTCGAACCAGTATCTGGCAGCAATGTTTAGGTCCTTCTTTTCTATAAGTACACCTACCTTAATCCATCTCGGGGTAGCATCATAAAGGAGGGCTGTCATCCAACCCTTAAGATCCTCCAAAGTTTTCTTCTTGACCAAGCCTGGGTAATTATACATGAAATCCGATGAGCACCCAAGTAGCACATGGATATCCAAACATCTGCACTTGACCTTCTTTCCCTGAACAACCACAAAGTCAGCTAGCTTGAAGGCACTTTCCTTCTTCTTCCCTTTCGACACGAACTCTCTATTACTGTATCGTGAGTTTACGGTACTATTGATGCATTTCACTTAGAATTTGTAAGAGTCTTAGGTTGTTTTAGTATTAGAATTGATGGTTTTGATGTAATATTTGCAGAAAATTAGTTCGAAAGTGGTTGAGAGAGATAAGAGCTAAAAAATGTAGGAGAAGCCACTGACGGAGCCAACTACGGATCATAGGTGGACGATCGTAGGTCCTGGTCAGAAAGTGGATTTTCCGTACTCAAACTACGGAGTTACAGGACAGACGGTAGTCCAATCCCTGGACCGTAGGTGGAACTGTCGTTTGAAGGCCCTGAAATATTGCCCAAGTGTTGATCCACGGAGGGATACCACGGACCGTGGGTTGACCCACGGTTCGTGGTCAAGTCATCGATTGAAATTGTGTCTGAGCACTTATTTCCTTATTTTGTTTCCTACTTGGTTTGGGATTTGTTTTCTATAAATATTAGTTGTAATTTCTATTTTTAAGGGTTAAACATTATTGTATACTTTTAGTTTTGGTCTTTTGGAATTATTTTGCAAACACTTAGCAATTTAATTTTCGAAAGTTGGTTTATGCAAATTTCACTTTGAATTTCAATTCAAGATTTTGGTTTTCATCTATTCTCATTGTAAGTTGATGAATTCTTTTAACCTAATTATGAATTGTGAACTCTCAAGCATGAGTAGCTAAATCCACAACTAGGGTTGTGGGAACCATGAACAATCAACGACATATGAATAATAATTAAGTAATTATTAAATAGTGTTTATGCATGTATTGTTAATCCTTTTGTGTAGAAGTCTTTTTAACGGTGGCCAACATTAGAACTCACCTCATTCCTATTTTCCATACCAAAGGGGTAACGAATGAGAAAAGGAGTAAAAAACATAGATTTAGTTAAGGATTTGCTGCTATCTAATAGTCTGACTTTAAACAATCGAAGTGAGGGTGAAAACCAACTAAATCGACACGATGACTAATCTGGGGTGAAGGTAAGGGTTCGTAAAGCACACATTCGTAGATTTACCAAGTCGCGAGTGAAAGTTCCTATTAATATTACCAATCACGAAGGGATATATAACTTATCGGCCTTACATATCAAACACTAGGATATGATTACTATTATTGGGATTATTGCATTAAGTTCTTGTGGGAAACACATATACCCTAGTTTCCATCTTATATTGATAACTCAAATTGTGAATCATGTTTACTTGTTACTTAATCGTTCAAATCAACATTCAGTTACTTATTTACAACATCCCCCCTTTTACTTTTCTCAGAAATAGTTTGACTAAATAGAGATAACTGTGAGTAAGTTTAAGTCTGAACCATATTCCTTGTGGGATCGACCCCAACCTACAAGTTGGGTTCTTTACTTGATAACGATCACTTCTACTTCTTTAGGGAGGTGTATTTGAGCGTATCAAATTTTGAGGTCGCTGACGGGGAATACGACTTTTAGATTAAACTAACTACATTGTTGAACATAAGTCAAGTATTTCTTGATATTACGTTTTTATTTGTTTTCTTTTTCTATAGGTTTCAACTCTAGTGTATGCCAAGTACACGGAGTCGAGGCGAACCCTTGACCCCCTATGATCCTGAATTGAGAAAAACTTTGGGGAAACTGGCAAATCAATGAGTACACAATAATCCAATTGCAGAGGGTAAATGAGACGGAGTTGAGTTTCTACCTCCTGCAGTTGTGAATGTGTCAGCTCAGGTTCAAGGTGTTCATTAAATCAGAAATGTAGAAAGGGTGCAGAATCCGCCAGCACCAAGGTTTCGTGATAATTACAGGGTTGACTATGATGCGGCTGGATCAATTGTTCTCCCTCTTTTACCTCTAGGACATACATTTGTGGTTACCAACAGTCTTATACAGATGCTTACAACGAGAGGTTTGTTTGCTGGGCTGGCTTCGGAAGATCCATACGCTTATGGCTAAATTGTCCAGTGTGTGTAAGAGTTGTGTAGGATGACCGAAATTATTTATGGATTTCATAGGTTTGAGAGTATTCCCACTGTTGTTGGCCGGTGATGCTGCTGTGTGGTTTTCTGAGCTGCCATATAATTCGATCTATACATGGGACCAATTACATAAGGTATTCATAACAAGGTATTTTACGGTCTCCAAGAAATTAAATCATAAGGGTAGACTGAATAACTTCACGGCACTACATGGAGAGTCAGTAAGCAGTTCTTGGGATAGGTTCATTGGGTTCATGAGGAGTGTTCCAAATCACCGCATAGATGATAAGTCATTGAAAGAGTACTTCTGTAGAGGACATGATGACACTTTCGAGGAGATCACTGAAAAACTTGAGAGGATTTCCCAAAACAATAAAGCATGGAGCACTACAAAGGCAAATACTGGTAGGAGCACGTGCGCTGTCCAAACTACACCAAATCAATCTAATGATGACATTCGTGAAGAGATGGCTCAAATGAGGACATAACTGGGCTTAGTACTAAAGCATGTGAGTGGGGGTGCAGGAAAAGTGAATGTGGTAAATTATCTAACTAGAACTCCGCCACCGCCTGTTGAGGAGTATTACTATGAGGAGGATGCAAATTTGGTGAATGATCAGACGGGGGGTTTTCGAACCAATGCCCAATGTTCCAACTCAGATAATTGATGCCGAGGTCAAGGAAACCAAGGTTGGAACTATGGCAACTACAACCATGAGGGAAACTATGTCCGGGATGGGAACTACAATCGTGATAACAATTACAATCGGACCAACTATGTCAACAAAAATGATAAGGTTGGGGCCTACGATCCCCCTGGTAATAGAGAGGCTAGTAATAATATGACTCGTATTGAGGATATGATGCAAAAGATGATGAAGAGGTTTGAGGCGACAAATGAAAATGTGAAAGAGATGTGTAATGATGTACTACGATTGGTTAGAAGGTTGATACCCATGCAGTGTCAATAAAGCAACTCGAGCAACAGTTTAGTCAGTTGTGTACTACTGCGAACCCACACCAGTCTGGCATACTTCCTAGCAATACCATTCAGAATCTAAAAAATGAAGGGTATTGTATGGCAGTCACTACTCGCAGAGGAAAGCAAACCATTGATCCCCCTATGCCGTTTGATGTTGAAAGAGTGATAGAAAAAGATAAGGATGAGATTGAGGTTACTAAAGATCCGAAAGTTGATATTGAGAAAAAAGCTGAAGTGACCCAAAAAGTTGTTCCCATGCCTAGACCTCCACCTCCGTTTCCACAAAGGTGGGTGAAAAAGACTGAAGAAGGAAAATATCGCAGGTTTATCACTATGTTGAAACAATTGTCCATAAATGTTCTGTTGATTGCAGCTTTGGAGCAAATGCCTGGGTATGCGAAATTCATGAAAGACTTGGTGACCAAAAAAGAGGGTTGTCAGTTTTGAGAATGATGAGAGGTTGCAACATTGTAGTTCTATTGCTACTAGGTCACTTGTGAAAAAGAAAGAGGATCCTGGAGCTTTCACTATTCCTTGTACCATTGGGATTTTACACTTTGCGAAAGCTTTATGTGATTTGGGTGCAAACATTAATTTGATGCCGTTGTCCATTTATAAAAAGTTGGGTTTAGGAGCTCCAAAGCTGACTATGATGCGTTTAATTATGGCTGATAGAACTGTGAAGAGGCCTATTGGAGTGCTCCAAGATGTCCTTGTGAAAGTAGAATCATTCATCTTTCCAGCGGACTTTGTGATAAATGATTGTGAGGTTGATTTGAGGTTGCCATCATATTAGGGAGACCATTTCTTGCTACTGACATGCGTTGGTCAATATGGAGAGAGGGTAGATGAAGTTTTGACTAAACAATGAGGTGGTAACTTTTAATAACTGTAGGTCTATGAAGCATGAAAGTGATCTTAATGCGGTATTCATGGTGAATCACATTGAGGGGAAATAATATGAGGAATCCATTGAGGAAAGGTTAGGGGTTGATGTGTTAGCCTCGGTGATGATGAATTTTATCAGTGATGGTATTGATGAGTATGATGAGCTAGTCACCATATTTGATAGGTTGAGTTCCGTTTCAAGCCGAAACGGTTGGAGTTAGACATGAAGAATCGTCACACCCTACCTGCAAAACCATCTGATGAACCTACAAAACTGGAACTTAAGGTTATTCCATACCACTTGCGGTATGTATTCTTGGGACAAAATAATACCTTGCCTGTTATAATTGCTACTGACTTGAGTGAAGGGCAAATAGAGGCTATGATATCTGTGTTGAAGCGGGACAAGAGGGCTATTGGATAGATTATTGTGGACGTTATTGCGATTCAGCCATGCATTTGTTCTCACAAAATCCAACTCATGCCGGACAGTAAGCCAAATATTGAGCATCAAAGGAGACTAAATCCCCCTATACAAGAGGTTGTGAAAAAGGAGATCATTAAGTGGTTGGATGCTGGAGTCATATATCCCATTGCTGATAGTAGTTGGGCTTGTCCAGTTCAGTGTGTGCCAAAGAAATAAGGAATTAGTGTGCTTCCTAATGCTAAAAATGAGCTTGTTCCAATGAGGCCGGTGTCCGGTTGAAGAGTGTGTATGGACTACCGCAAGCTAAACGCATGGACAGAGAAAGACCACTTCCCAATGCCATTCATAGATCAGATGCTAGATCATATCGCTGGTAAAGGTTGGTATTGTTTTCTAGATGGGTATTTGGGGTACAATCAAATCTCCATATCTATGGAAGACCAATAGATAACCACCTTCACTTATCCTTATGGGACTTTCACCTTCAAAAGGATGCTATTTGGGTTGTGTAATGCTCCAGCGACCTTCCAGTGGTGTATGATGTTGATTTTTTTAGATATGGTGGAGGACACAATATAGGTATTTATGGATGATTTCACTGTGGTAGGTGACTCATTTGATGATTGTTTGGAACATTTGGCTGAGGTGTTCGAAGCTTTCTTAGGCATGCAAAAGGTGTTCGAAGTTTTCTTAGGCATGCAGGTTTCCATCGGAGGTTCATAAAAGATTTCTCAAAAATTGCACACCCTTTGTGCAAGCTACTCAAAAAGGAGTGTAAGTTTGATTTTGATGATGCTTGTCTGAGAGCATTTGGAGAGTTGAAAGAAAAGTTAACTTCGGCACGTATCATTATTTCACCGGATTAGTGACAACCATTTGAAGTGATGTGTGATGCGAGTGGGGTGGTTCTTGGTGTGGTATTAGGACAGAGGCGAGAGAAGATTCTTCATATAATTTACTATGACAGCAAAGCTCTGAATGTGGATCAAAAGAACTATACGGTAATTGAACAGGAACTTCTTGCGGTGGTTTTCACATTTGAGAAATTTAGATCCTACTTGCTTGGTACTACGGTCATAGTGCATACTGACCATTCTACATTGAGGTATCTGATGGATGAAAAGGATGCAAAACCAAGGTTAATTAGATGGGTACTTTTGTTGCAAGAGTTTGATTTCGAGGTAAAAGATAGAAAGGAAACATAAAATCAGGTTGCTGATCATTTATCTAGACTAGATGAGGAAGCTATGATCAAGTTAGAGGATGGAGTTGATATTAATGATGCGTTCCCTGATGAACAAGTATTGGCTGCTAATTATGATCTTATCTCTTGGTTCGCAGATTTTTCTAACTACTTGGCAAATGATTTGGTTTCGTCGGATTTGTCATTCCGCCAAAGAAAAAAATTCACGTGTGATGTGAAGAAATTCTTTTGGGATGAGTCTTACTTGTTTCGTGTCTGTGTTGATGGGATTATTCGTTGTTGTGTGCCTGAGGTTGAGATGATGAGTGTACTGGAGGCGTGTCATTCATTGCCTATTGGTGGGCACCATAGTGGTATCCAAATTACCCATAAAATATTGCAGTGTGGGTACTAATGGCCTACCACCAAGATGCTCATGATTTCGCCAAGTCTTATGATCGTTGCCAATGAGAAGGAGGAATTTCAAAGAAGCAAGAACTACCTATGAACCTGATATTGGTGATTGAGTTATTTGATGTCTGAGGTCTTGACTTCATAGGTCCATTTGTGAGTTCGCATGGGATGAAGTATATTGTTGTTGTGGTTTACTATGTATTGACATGGGTGGAAGCAATTGCGCTTTCAAACAATGAGGGAAAGAGTGTCACCGCATTCCTGAAAAAGAGTATCTTCTCCAGATTTGGTACACCTAGGGCAATTATTAGTGATGGAGGTTCTCACTTTTGTAACAAGTTGTTCAAGGCGTTGCTAGAGAAATATGGTGTTCGTCACAATTTCTCCACTCTTTATCATCCACAGTCTAGTGGGCAAGTTGAGGTGTCAAATAAAGAGATAAAGCAAATCCTTGCAAAGACTATGAATGCCAACAAAACTGATTGGTCAAGAAGGATTGAAAAGCGTGAATTTTCTCCCGATGATCTGGTATTGTTATTTTACTCAAGGTTGCGCTTGTTTCTTGGCAAACTCAAGTCCAAGTGGACCGGGCCATTCAGAGTAACCCAAGTATTTCCACACAGAGCAGTTGAACTCGAGAACTAGGAAGGAAAGAGATTCAAGGTGAATGGTCAGAGGATAAAAGTCTATTTGGTGCAAGCTGAGAGCATCAATGAGGTGATAGAGGAATAAAGTCTTGGTGAAGTCTGAGTAACCAAGAGGTCTGCGTCGTGCCGCGACGTTAAATCAAGTGCTGCTTGGGAGACAACCCAAGATGTATAATCTAGCCAACTATAGGAATTTACTTTTTGATATAAATAGTTTTTTTCTCAAAATTGTAGTTTTCTAGGTAGTTGTTTATTTATTTTTCGTTTTAGTGTTGGCTAGATATAGATAGAATAGGGTCCGTGTCTAAAAAGTGTCCAGAAAATGTAAAAAGGAGGTCCTAAGGTTTGCTAAGTGTGCAGGGACAAAAAAGTAAAATCTGCAGAAAATAAGCTGATGCAGTGATCTACGGATCCCATCGACGGTTCGTCGGTCCAACCATAGACCATGGATGGCATCCGTAGATCCCATGTATGTATTCAAATTTTTTCTAAGTGTTAGAGTGGACCATAGAACCCATCGACGGACCGTAGGTCGACTCACGGACCGTCGATGTGGTTTCGTGGGTCAAAGTTAGGGTTTCTGATGACCCGACCCGGACCCCTATTAAATTAAAACCCCTTAATTTTAAATTCATTTCCCATTTCACTCTTTCCCCTCAACCGTTACAAAGCGATCAATCACCCCAATTTCACCCTCTAAACTTCCCCATTACATCCATAAAATCCTCTTACGGAGGACCATAGGTTGTGGTCCGTCAGTAAACCTGCTCAAAAATTTTGCTAAGTAGTGAACCACGGTGTGGACTATGGTCCGTCGTTCCATCATCGGACCGTTCTGCACATCCGTGGTTCCAATATCTGAGACCCAAAAATGGTTACCCTGCCTACGGAAGGGACCCACAACCCGTCATTCCATCGACAGACCGTAGATACCCATCGTGGGTCTCTTAACCAGCTACTGCCTGGAATTTTTTTCAATTTTTGTCTAAGTCTGAATGTTGTTCTAAATTATTTTCTTGGGTCTTTTTGTGTTCTTTGGGTACTAACTTAACTTCCATAGGTACCACGGCCCCGAGCCAAGCTCTCGTGTACGCGAGGGAGGGCAAGTCTAAATCAGTTTCCCTATCCCGCTGCATGATCGTGAACTCCAGTGAGGATGAGTACGTTCCTGAGACCACCAGAGGCTCTCTCACTACCCTCCAGACTACAAGGAGCAGTGCCAGGCAGATACTTACATCTAGTGACGAGGTCGCGGTCACTCTCCCCCAATTTGAGGAGGGGGCCACACATGCAGTAGAGTCACATTCCTGCTCCAGTTCTAGTAGAGTCTTCCTACTGTTCCCACTATTGAGGAGCTTTTCATAAAGAACATATGTGACTAGATGGCATGGAATCCGGGTAATTTAGCTAGGAGATGACTCGTGAGTTTTATGCGTCATACATCACCACCATCCGCAATGCTATGCCAAAGGGCTAAACCACTGGCCAAGCCTCCACTTCAAGCCACACTGGTATGAAACTTTTCCGTTGACATCTTCAAGTCTACCATTCAGCATTTTATTTACGGTCCAACCCACACTCTGCCGATTAATACAACAGAGTACGACTATAGGATATGTATCATTCAAAGTGGGGCATTTCAGAGGTATGCCGAGAAGAGAGAGACATTACTGAGTTAGATGGCCCATCATATAGCTAAGGATGGACAGGGCACTGAGTGGGTGAGGAACATGACACTGCCTATCAGAAAGGCAACCCTGAGCTTCACCGTAGAGTTTTTTTGGTCCGTGATTCGTACCATACTATCCTCTACACAGGTGGACAATGTTGTCAATTAGGAGTGGGCTGTGATGATAGCAACAATTATGGCAGAGCTGGAGCTTGATTTTTTCTGCATTCTAATCATCGAGATTCATGAGAGGGCCTTCAGGACTACCATTACTCTGCCCTTTCCGTGTCTGATATTCCATCTCTGCAGGTAGGCTTCAGTGTCTATTTGGCATTATGACAGGTTGCTCGAGGCGACCAAGACTGTGTACATCGGCCTCATTCAAGGTGATGCCAATCTTGATGCACCATAGAGGGAGACACAAGTTGACCTACCGCCCTTGGGTGTTGATCTTGCTGACGCTATGAAATAGATTCAAGCTGATGACACTACTATACCTCCCACATCTATAGATGCACATGCTCTCCCCTCTACCGCCACCAGTCAGGCTGCGAGCTCATCCCGAGCCACTGCCCCATCAGGGTCCACTTTAGTCCTTCTGGCTCGAGTCTAGAAGTTGGAGGCCCAGATGGCTACCTGTAGAACATGAGGCCCTGGATGCACCGTTTAGTAGAGGAGTCAGAGGCTAGGATGGAGCTTATGATGGATGCAAAGATACATGTGGTCAACAAGCTCCTAGATGCATTCGAGCTGAGAGTTTTGGATAGGCCTGCGCCGACCATTAATATCACCACCTTCCAAACAGAGTTGGCTAGTTTCCGTGCTGATGTTGATGCTCTTCTAGCCCCTACTAAAACTGTACCAGAAGCTGCACCCATGGTTGAGGAGGATGAGGTGGTGATGACTGCCCTCTTTGGCGACACGATGCCACCACTCGACCCTTCCCTTGTGGCTGGGAAGCGCCACTACTCCTCTGATCATACTTCTAACACCGAGGAGGCTCGATGAGCAAGGAAGAGGGAGATCCAGCAGTGTGAGGCTGCCCAGAGGCAGTCAATCATTGATGAGGAGATGAGGCAGCAACAACCCATGAGATTGGTGCTGGTCCATTAGGTTTGGTTTGCACTACTGAGGGTGTTCCTACTGTTGGTGAGGACGCTAGTGATGGTGTCCCTAGTATTGATCTAGTAGGTTCCGGGAAATCGGACCCACCCGCCTCTTGATGGGATTTCGATGCATATGCGCCACAGGTTTGCTTCACCCTATGTTTTTTTATTATTTGTGCATTGAAGGGAATTGCACCATATTTTTTTGGGGGTAGGGTAAATGGGTTGTTAGTGATAGGGTGAAATCTGACTAACCCAACTCATAATCCTCCCTTGGGGTTTTCTTACCTGTGTTCTTTTTCCCCAAGGGACTGTTTTACTTTTATGTTGAACCGGCATGTTTAGGATTGTATGTGTAGAAGTAAGTAGAAGAATGAAAGCATGATCGCATATGAGCGTGAAATTGAGACTTGAATGTGTTGGATCTTCATGTGACATGATAAAGAACCGGTATGATAGCATGACTTAAACTAAAACTTGAACTATGTTATTCAATAATCTAGTAATGAAACAATGTGCCAAGTGTCAGTGAGATGGTTTGTATGTTCATGCAGTGTGTGCCAATCTAGAACTTGCCTCCTTGGTCCTTTTAAGACAATCTAGGCTAGGAATTGGGAGATGATCATAGGCCCTTGTTTAAATGAGTCCACTAAAGCCTAAAATAATTCAACCAAAAGAAATAAATGCTCCCTTTGATCCAAATGTTTGATCCTAATGTAGACCACTTCTTTCAATACACCTAACTTACCTTCCCTAAAAGACTGTTTTGGCCCTGGTCTTTCCTTGGACATGCGCACCTTAACTTAGGCCAAAATCCTAAGTTGAGGGTGTCTAATTCAAAAGTTACCTAAATCTTGGCCCTGGTCCGACATCGGATCTTGTACACCTCAACTCATGCAAAATACATAAGTTGAGGGTGACTACGAAAATGGAAACCGAAAGAAAAGGGTATGAAAAGAGTTGTTTGTAGAAGAAAAAAAAAAGATAGAAAAAGATGTGACTGAAGTCAAAAGAAACAAAAAGAATGATAGTGATGATGAGAAACAAAGAAAGAAGAAGTAAAAAAAAAGTGAAAAAGATGAGCGATAAAGTCAAAGTCACATATGTGCTGAAGAGAATGAATGAAAAGAGCAGAAAATAAAAATATGTCAAGAATTGGTTGAGAAAAGAGGTAAACAGCCAATGTATTGTCAAAGAGGGTTGAAAAGTCACTAAAAGTACCCAAATGTACCCTACCTGACCCTGAGCCTACGTTACAAGCTAAGAAAGTCCTATAGTGATGCTAGTGACTAGTTTGGAGAGTCTATGCAGTGAAAATAAGGGCAAGCCTATGATATTGAGCACTAATTGTATTTGAATTCACTTCTGAGCGTGAGTGTTGACTGAATCCTTAAACTTAAAAATTAGATTTATTATGCGAAAAAGGATCTCTTTGAAGTGAGGGCACTAGTGACATTGTTGGAAAGTTGGTACCTTAGTGATTGTTGAAAACTGTATGTTGTGATGTCTATTGGTTTGTCTATTTAATGTATTGATCCTTATGAGTTAGCTTGTTGAGTCTAAATGAAAAGATTTGCACTAAGTGACGGAAATGATTGAGAAAGCCATGTGATTGCTTGAGTTTGTATGTTTACTTCTACATAAGTGTCGTTTAGAGTTTAATGTGTCACTTGAGGACAAACAAAAAGTTTATGTTGAGGGTGTTGATGTACCGTGAGTTTCCAATACTATTGTTGCATTTAACTTAGACTTTGTCTGAGTCTTGGACTGTTTTATTATTAGAATTGATGGTTTTGATGTAATCTTTGCAGGAAATTGGTTCGGAAGCAGTTGAAAGAGATAAGAGCTGAAAAATGCAGAAGGAACCACTGACGGAGCCAACGACGGACCGTAGGTCCATTGACGGGCCGTAGGTGGACGATCGTAGGAACTGGTCAAAAAGCTGATTTTCAGTACTCAAACGACGGAGTTTCGGGACGGACCGTAGTCCAATCCATGGACCATAGGTGGAACTGTCATCTGAAGTCCCTGAAATATTGCCCAAGTGTTGATCCACGGAGGGAGACCATAGACCGTAGGTTGACCCAAGGTCCGTGGTCAAGTCGTCGATTGAAACCGCGTCTGAGCAGTTATTTCCTTATTTTGTTTCCTACTTGGTTTGGGATTTGTTTTCTATAAATATTAGTTGTAATTTCCGTTTTTAGGGGTTAGACATTATTGTATACTTTTAGTTTTGGTCTTTTGGAATTATTTTGCAAACACTTAGCAATTTAATTTCCGAAACTTGGTTTATGCAAATTTCACTTTGAATTTCAATTCAAGATTTTGGTTTTCATCTATTCTCATTGTAAGTTGATGAATTCTTTTAACCTAATTATGAATTGTGAACTCTCAAGCATGAGTAACTAAATCCACAACTAGGGTTGTGGGAACCATGAGCAATTAACAACGTATGAAGAATAAGTAAGTAATTATTGAATAGTGTTTATGCATGTATTGTTAATCCTTTCGTGTAGAAGTCTTTTTAATGGTGGCCAACGTTATAACTCGCCTCATTCCTATTTGCCTTACCAAGGGGGTAACGAATGAAAGAAGGATTAAACAACAGAGATTTAGTTAAGGATTTGCTGCTACCTAATAGTCTTACTTTGATCAATTGAAGTGAGGGTGAAAACCTAAGTAAATTGACACGACGACTAATCTAGGGTGAAGGTAAGGGTTAGTAAAGCACACATTCATATATTTACCAAGTCCCGAGTAACAGTTCCTATTAAGATTACCAATCACGTATAGGGGTGCGCATCGGTCAGTTCGATTCGGTTTTATGTGTTATTGGTTCGGTTTATTGGTTTTCGGTTTGTAAATACATCAAACCGATAACCAAACTAATAACATATTTCTTATCAGTTTATGGTACTTAACGGTTCGGTGTTTGGCTTAACCAATAAGAAAATACTCATATATATTATATACACAAAAAGAAAATTTTCATATAAACCATATGACTTTTTCCAGCATTTGACATGAAAGTAATAATCATAAAAGTAACAATCATTTTTCTTGCAAGTTTAGACACTAGACACATTCAAAGGAAAAAGTGTGAAAGTAAAAATCCTTTAACCATTAACAAAAAGTGTGAAAGTAACAACCGTTTAACCAATAACAATAAGACTAGTAAATTTAGTATACTCTTATTGGGTTATCGGTTTAACCATTAACAAAAATCATAAAACTGGAAACCGAACCAATAACCCAATAAAAGAATTTGCAAAACCGTTTAAAAAGCGTTAGCCCAATAACCCAATATCAGTAAACCAATAGTGTTTTTTTCGGTTCGATTTATTGGTTAAATCAGTTTTTGCACAGCCCTAATCACGTAGGGATATATAACTTATTTGAATGTCAAACACTAGGATATGATTACTATTATTAGGATTATTGCGTTAAGAGCTTGTGGGGAACACATATACCCTAGTTTCCATCTTATATTGATAACTCAAATTGTGAATCTTGTTTACTTGTTACTTAATCATTCAAATAAACATTATGTTACTTATTTACAACATCACCCCCTGTTTACTTTTCGCAGAAATAGTTTGACTAAACGCATATAACTGTGAGTAAGTTTATGTCTGAACCATATTCCTCGTAGGATCGACCCCAACCTACAAGTTGGGTTCGTTACTTGATAACTATACTTATACTTCTTTAGGGAGATTAATTTGAGCGTATCATCCGTATGCCGCATTGAACTCTCAGACCCAAGTAGGAATGTATGGGCCTCGGGGTTTTGTAAAAACCTCAAACTTGTGGAACCTCAGAGTATTCCACACTTCCGGATGTCTGTCCACCACACCGTCGGTGGACCACCGCTTTTCTTCCAATATCATCCTCAAACCCTCGGCCTTGAGTTGGTTGAGTGACCGGGGAGGAGGATCCTGAACTGGTGGTGCCTGGACCATTGTCTGCTCTGGAGCTGGAGCTTGAGGAGGAGGAGTAGGCATCAGAGGCATCGGGATCCTAGACGGATCATTCAAAGACTTGGAGCGTAGCTCCGCTCTCCTAGCTAGTAAAAGCTGGTCATCTTCCGGCTCAGAGATGGAAGTTGAAGAACTATCCTTAGAAACACCCTCATTGTCAGAGGGAGTGAGGTATGTGGTATATATCCCCTCATTGTCGGAGCTCTCTGCCTCGGGTGTGGGTTGCACTAGTCCTTTTCCCTTGCCATTTCCCCTTTTCGAAGGAAGTTCGTAGCTTTAGCCCAGGAAGCAGTCGCTTTCTGGGCTATTGGTCTCTACCAACAACTTTGTGTCTATCCATACCTGCAAATTAATGCGGAAAACGTTAGATGAAGTTAAGAAAAAATTCAGGTAAACGGTTGCAGGAAGACTCACCGAACCGGTCTGTAAGTCGCCGAACCACTTTAGCGAGCCAGGTCGGGCTCGCCGAAAGTTCCAGAACAAAAATACTCAAAAATAAAGTTAGTCGGCGATGTCCAGGGCCATTTGACGGATCACTGACACCTTTCGGCAAACCAGAAGTAGCTCGCCGAAAGTTACAGAAGAATTTCAAAGATTTGGGGCGCAGAAGGGGGATCAGGAAGTACTTTCACCGAGTTGTTGAGTGAACACGGTGAGCACAGGCGTATCGCCGAGTGAACTCAGATAGCACAGACGTATCGTCGAAAGTGACAGAATTCAAAGTCACAATTTTAGAGAATTAAAGGGTAATCTAAGGGGAAGTTAGGTGAACCGCCGAACCACTCAACGAGTTCGACCCAGTTTGTCGAATAGCCCAACGTGCCAGATTTGTACCCCATACTTAAAAATCAAGCCCGCAGCCCACGAAAACAAAATTAAACACTCAAATCAGGCAATTCACTTAAGACCCAAGGACCCATACCCTTGGGGTACTCAGACTTCCTCCGATTTGGCCAAAATTGGCCAATTGACGTTTTTTTCCCTTAAGAATGACGTCAACCGCTCCATCATTGGGAAAAATTCGACAATTATCAAAATTTGGGGTTACTCAAACTTCACCCCACTAGACCCACAACATTTTCAACACAACCCAATAATTTTATCAGTTAACGACACGGGAATTTACTATTTACGACCAATTAAATACGATTCCAATTAAAGACAGGCAAACAAACTACCACACGATGCACAAAACAACATTAGACACAGATAACAACCACAAAATGACAATTGCATTTGATTTCGGCCAATTATAGAGCGGGGTTCGGAAAACCAACCTTAGAAGTCGAAAATTTGAAAAGCTAGGTAGCAATGTAGTCCAAAAGTCCACCCCAAGCAAAAGATCCCAAATAAAGTGAGAACAATAATACGAAATCAACAATATAAGCGGTTGTGAGAGTGCGGAAGTTGAAATGTATGAAATTGAAGAGATTTTTGAATTTAAAATGGTTGGCCTTTAAAAACTGTTCAGTTCGCACGCTAGTCGGCGACATAAGTCATGGTCGCTGACCCACTCGGTGATGCACTGAGTGGTACTTTAGCCCGCCGAGTTTTACAGAAACTCTAGGAAGCTAGGTGATTCCAATGACGGTCCAAGTTGGGATCGCCGACTGGACCTTTGGCTCGCCTAGTTGCCATTTTCCCAAAATTTCAACTTTTCAACTTGCACATTCAACACCCGTTATTCAAACAATAGAAATAAAAGCATTAAACCTTAGATTGCCTCCCAAGAAGCATCTTATTTAATGTTGTGGCACAACGTGGATACGGTTTCAAGGTTCATTTTTCGGGTTAGCCAAGGTATCACTTGGTAGACCCCCTCTTGGCCTTGGGTTCAAATGTGATGAAATTTAACCCATTTACGTTTCCAATCGTTTGATGGACACTGAGTGAGAGGTGACTGTCTGATTGAGTGTGGAGCATCCTTTTACATTTCTTTCAAAACTTTGTCTGACCCTTCCACCTTATTGAGAATGTGTTCAAGTGTGTATTCCATACAAAAGTTCTCCGGATCAGCCCTCTGCTCCTTAGGCTTTTGAAGTTTATGGGGTGGGACGTATCTTTCCTTGTCACCATGCCTTTCCTTCCAATTAGCACTACAGTTGCACCATTCTCTATCACGGTCTCTCCATCCATCATCTCTATTCCAACCCAGATTCCCACCTTGCCTTGGATAGCTCGTACGGAAACCTCCGCCTTGATTTGGAAGAAAGTTCACTTCCTCATTGTACAGAGCCTCAAAGTGTGCCTCCTCGGGGTTTTCTCCACCAATACCAACAAAAATTACACTCTTCAACCTACTACCCATCACATTTTTCGACAAGATATCCACCAGGGTCATCATTTTGGCCATATTTTCGTCTCTCTCTTAGTCCTTCTCGATCTTCTCTTTTGTCATTCTAGAAGTGAGGGGAGACACTTGGTCCTCTCGAGTGTACCATGTTCTGTTAATCTTGGTCATGCCATCGAGGATATGAGAGGCTATTTCGAATGGTTGTTGTATTATACCATCTTGGACAAGTTGATCAGTTACACCTTTGTTTATCGAATCCAAACTCCGATAGAAGTGTTGTAACAGGACGTTGTTTGCAAGCTCGTGAGTCGAACATTGAAGTAAAAACTTTTGGAATCTCAACTACGTCTCATGGATTGGCTCACCCTCCAAACGTTTGAAGCCTTGAATATTCTCTCAATGACATCATCCTTGATTGAGGAAAGAACCTCACGAAGAATACCTCGGTAAGTTCATCCCAAGTGGTAATGGAATCCCTCGGTAAATCAGCTAACCATTTGGTAGCTTCTCCCATCAAATAAAAAGGGAACAACCGGAGACAAACTGATTCTTGTGAGATGTTCTTGAATGAGAATGGACCACATATGTCCACAAAGTTCTGAATATGATCATGAGGATCCTCATGAACCAGCCCTCTAAATAATCCTTTCATTTACAAGAGTTGCAACATTGTGCTAGTGACATGAAAGACAACATTCCCCACAATCGGAGGTAAACGTATAGCACCAACGCCACCCAATTGAATTGGGTCATTGACATCATTCTGATTTCTAATATCATCGTGATGGCCAAGTTGGCTACCGTTACTCCCGTTCACACTCATCTCGTCCTCGGTTAAAAAACACAACCAACACAAACACAAAACAAAGTAAGTCGATTTAACTACAACATAAGAAGATCGCAATTCAAACTTCAATAAGAGAATTCTAAACACCACTCCCCGGCAACGACGCCATTTTTTTCATAAACGCTGAACTACGCTTCATCCAATACTAGGTGTAGGTGATCATAATCTAGTATAAAACCCAATGAAGAGTTGGGGTCGAACCCACATGGAGCGGTATAAGTTTGAATTCAGTTATGATGTTATAAATGTAATCTAATCGGTTGTAGAAGTAAAAATTAATAAAAACATTTACATAAATCGAAGGGGTTGACAACGAATGTCAGATGGGGGGGGGGGGAATTAATTTGTCACTTAGCAACTAAAAAAATACGAAAATAGGGGAATCAATAATGTAGAGAGGAATTCTCGAGATGTGATCGATTATAGGCTAATTTCGCTAAAGGAGTAATTTGAAATTTACTAACAATTGCTAAATCTAAGTAGGTAGGTTAGATTGTAGATGCAATAGTTTTCTTTCAAACAACTATTATGATTCAAGTGAGTTCTCTTGAACCTCAACAAGCTTAACAATAAGAACAACCCAAAACCTTAATTTATCCACTCTCTCAAGCTAGATAGGTAGAATCGAGTTTAGGATTCATTCTCTCGAGCTGAACCCACATCAACCAAATAACTACAATCATTAATCAAAAACCTTGGTTCTAAAACCTCTTTCTCAAGCAAGCCCATCACACTAAGATAGAATTGCATTTGCAATTATATTTCATAGATTAATATACAACTATCAATTAAACCCACTTCAATTAAGCATTTAAATCAGTAGACAACAATACCCATAAGCTAATTAAGCCAATAATCACATGATTACACCCCAAGAATTTGGGTTTTAGCTATACATCATAAAAAGGAAGAAACAATTACCAATTATGTTAGCCATGAACTAGGTAATGGTTTCCAAGTCTCTACAATACTTTAAATCAAATTAATTCAAAAACCCAATTGAAATTCCTCAAAACCAAGTCTCAAAAGCTTCAAAGTCTACAATGGAAAACTCAGGAGAACTGAATTTAGATTCTACAATGCTTAGATTAAAAGATTGATGTCTTTTCAGCCTTTCAAATTTCAATTTATAGTTTCCCAAATGTTGGCCTTCAGGACCATTAGGCGAAGTAAGTCGGGTGTCGTCGACCAGGTCAGCGACTCGCTAATTTCTCCAATCCACATCGGTTGCTTTGGCTCTTTAACCTCAGGGTTATGTGATTTTACGAGATCAAAGTTGATGTCGCCTAGTCGTTCGACGGTCTGCCGACTGTCCATTTTCATCGCCAAGTAGGTTCTTCCTAGGTATAGCATGCTGGAACTTTAGGCGATCTAAAGAGCTACTCGACGACTCACCGTGCGGTTTTGTCAATCACCAGGATTGCCTTCCTTCAACTTCTTCAGCTTTTTCACTCCTTTTTGCCCGGTAATGTCCTTGCCTTTCTCCTTAGCCTTAATTGCTACAAATCAACACTTTAACATCAGTTTATAGCATAAATTAGGCATTGAGGACACTGAAACTATGAAAATAATGCCCTAAATGAGTCAAAATCACACTCATATGTGCACTCAGCGATGTGGGACTAACGTTGTTGAACACATTAAGAAAATCACTGAAAAAGCTTAAGCTTGCTAATGATGCTTTAACAACATTCATACCCAATGGTCAATTCGGTGGAATCGATGAAGTTCACCTTGTGTGATTGGGTGAGTTGCCAATTTGGTACCTGATTTCCAAAGTTGATTGTATAATTTTTCATGAATTTTTGGCTCAAAGGACAAACATGATGATGTACACCCAATCATTTCGGTACATCACCAACTGGTTGTTGTATTCTTTTAAACTTTTTGATTTTATTTCAACCTACACTCACAATACCCATTATTAAAAGAAATAAAATATACTTGGGTTGCCTCTAAAGATGCACCTTATATAACATCATGGCACGACACAATTCTTACTCATCAACAATGATTTTTTCCTTTGATTTATATAGGTGGAGATCTGACATATTTGAGTCTCCAATTGCTTGATTGAAACAAAATGGGAAGTAACTATTTGAGTCAAAGTGGAGAAGTCCTTTTTCAAAATTTTCAACTCTTTGTCGGACCCTTCAACCTTGTTGAAGATCCTTGTAAGCATATCCTAGGTTAGGTTTCCATCCGGTCTAGCTGGTTCCTTTGGTTTTGGGCGATCATGAGGTGGGACAGACCTATCTTTTTGAGCTTCCCTATCTCTCCAATTGCCACCTCAATATCTCTAATTTCTACAATAATTATCTCAATCCTTGTTCAAAACCTTGGTTGCTTCCCGGTCTTTGGTAGTTAGGATGAGAACCCCCAATTGATTTCCCTTATAATTCACCTTCTCATTGTACATTGCCTCAAACTTGGCATCTTTCGAGCACTGCCGAGTGTTTGTTCAAACTGCATTTACCATTTTCAATCAGCCTCCCATGACATGTTTGGACAACAAGTCAAGTTGGATCATCATATAAGCCATGTTTCATTTCTCTGATCATCCTTTTTCCATTCCATGGTCATGACCAATTGTTGAGAAGATACTTGATCCTCTCTAGTATGTCATGTTGGGTTTAATTCAGTCATATCATCTAGCAACAATGTTGACACATTAAACGGTTTTCCTATCAGCCCAACTTGAACATGTTGATCAGCCAAGCCATTGTTGACTAAATCAAGGATACAATAAAAGTATTGTACTAGCAAATTGTCCAGAACACCATGTATTGGACATTGTAGAAGCAATTTTCAAATCCGCAACCATGTCTCTTGAAGAGGTTCACCTCCCACTCTTTTAAAGTCCTGGAGGTTGTTCCTAAGCTTGACCTTCTTTAAGTAAGGGAAGAATCTCTTTAAGAAGGCTTTAGTTAAATCCTCCCAAGAAGTGATAGAATTATTCAGTAACTCAGCCAACCATCTAGTATCTTTTTGCATTAAGGAGACTTGGAATAATCTCAGTTGATGAACAACCCACAAATATCCAAACAGTTCAGAAGGTGTTCATGAGGATCCTCATAAGCAAAATACCCAAACATTCCTCTCATTTAAAGCAGTTGTAACATTGTTTCAATTAAATGGAACATCACCCACTCTATTGTAGGCGGTAACTGAATAGCTCTATTCGTTGAAATGACATTCATGTCTATGTCATTCAAGTCCCCTATATGAACATTTTTCATGTAGTGACAATGTCATAACTACCATAATCACTCATGTTTATACATGAAAATAGGCAACACAACAACCAAGAATCTACTACAACTAACCAAGTTCACACACTAACTTCACTAATTGAATTCTTAGCCACCATTTCCGGCAACGATGCCTATTTTGACAATGCTTAAATTACCCTAAAATCCATTAGAAGAGTAAATTGTCGTTGTTAATAAAAATACCCAACAGAGAGTCTAGGTCAAATCCCACAAGGAATTGTATAATGATAATAATTCAATTAGGAAATTATGAATGTAGACCTATTCATCGTAGCACATTAAGAAAAATTGGTGGATTATACCACAAAATTTACTAAAATAGTTTGAAGTATCAAGTGTCACAATTAAACTAAACTTTAGTAATTCAAGAAATTAATAAGTAATCTTAGAGTGCGGGGATCGGAATCAATGTCACATAGGGGTAATTGTGTAGTGCTAAGCAAATCATGGTTAGGCTTGGTCATCTCCAATACCACCAATATTCTTTCGATCTTATAGTATCAAAGCATAGAATCACCTTTTTGTCTCATCTATGTGAATAAAATATCAACCAACTCCCTAATAGAATCTCACTTTCGAGTAGATTTAGGCAAATATATTTGAATAATAATTGTTCTTTCAAAAAAATCATAGAAATCAAACCTAAATTGCATGCTTTACACTAATTATGCTCTCCCATAGATATCTTCCGAGCATCAATCAGAGATGGACAATAGGATTAAATTTGTAATCTTAACCCATGAATTAACCCCATGCTAATTAGCCTAACTCCATGAATGAACAATAATAAAAAAGAGCAAAACACAATACCCACTACATTAAATTAACACCCAACCCCATAATTGCACCCTAGAGTTGGGGTTTTAGACATACATCATAAAAAGTAAAGAAATTATACCTACCATGATAGCAGTCATGGATGTGATGAAACTAAGTAATTGTAATGAACACCCACTTTGATTTCAAATTCCAATTATCAATTTCAATAGTGAAATTTAAAACCCCAAAACTAAAGATGTTTTTTACAAGGTATGAAGTCTAATACAAAAATATCAAAACTCTAATTCAAAAAATCTTTGAAAATCTCTCCAAAATGAAAACTTATTTTCTCTCTCTATTGGTATATTTATAGTTTTCCAAAAATTTGTCCAAAATTCACAACGTGACAAACTTAGTGACATTAGTCAGGCTCACCAAACACGAATGATGAATCGCCATATGTTCCTTAAATTAACTTTCATTTGCTTCAGTCTTCAGGTGTTTGGATCTAATTTTGTGAACTCGATCAACTCTACCTTTAACATTCAGCGGATCGTCGATTACTACCATTGTTCACCTTTTAAGCCTTCATTTTTAATCTAAGTCCTGTCACTTTTTGTGATGGTCGTCTTGTTGGCCCTTCATCATCGGTGAGTCACTGTTTCACATTTTAGTTTGGTGACTTGCCTTGAGCATCTTCAATTGTGAACACTGTTATTTTGGGTGAGATTAGGCCACTTGGGCGATCCACCCTTTTGGTTATGTGACACCCCGAAAATCTAATGACCTAAGCTAGAGCCTAACATGTAGTCTAGTGTCCTAAATGAGTTAAACCTAAAGATTAAAGTCCTAAAATGACCTCCATAAGTTAGTACTAAAGTTTTAGTCCCTAAACGTCAAGGAAAGGACCCCCCAAGGGTCCTTGAGGAGGACCAAGAGGCTGCCCAAAAAGCTGTTAAAAACAGCTTCACCTACGAGAGGGGCACCCACGCCCCGTGGGTTAACTCACGCCCCGTAGGTGGGGGTCGTGAGTCAAGACTTAGTATTCCCCTTGGCTTTCCCAAATCCCCAAATTTCTGAACCAAATGACGGATGACCAGTATGGGACGTCACTCCACCTACAGTCCGTAGGTGGGGGAATCGTAGGTCACCTTGAAGCTACCTAAGATTTGGCCAAGAAAAGGATCTATAGACCCAAACCATGGACCTGCAGGATGGGGCATCACCCCACCTACGGTCCATAGGTCATGGGGCGTAGGTCCCCTCTGCAAAAGCTGTCTTGAGCTCAGCTAAGTTGGGGTAGTTTCGTAAATTCTTAATCAATTAATTAAGGGTCGAGACAGTTTATATTAGTTATTTTAGACATATTTAAGTACTTTTAACTATTAACTAACTTTTTTAACATCTTATAACTCACAAGACACGAAACTCAACTAACTCTCCTCTCCCAAAGTTTCTCTCTAAAATTCCATTGAAGAACAAGAGCAAGGCCAAAATTAGGGTTCAAGTTTCAACCTTTTCATTCCAATTTCGTGAGGAAGACATCAATAAAGGTATGGGAGACTTTATTTATGAAACACTTTTCTCCATGAAGCCCTTCAACTCTTTAATTTCAAATTCATAAAACTGGGGTTTTCAATCTAGACATGGGTTCTTCCTAAAATGATTTCACTATGTTAATTGTCTTATATTATGGATGATTTGATGTTTAATGGTGATTTTTATTGTGAAATTCCCCATGAACCCATGAATTACCCCATGACCCCAATTTCATGAATTGTGATGGGTGTATTGATGCAAGATGAATACAATGAATTGTATCTATTATGTTTTAGTTATTGAATCTTGTTTTATTCATGCCTAGTCTAGTAATTCTAGGTTTAATTGTGAGATATGATTCATGACCCTTGAGGGGGTAAATTTCTACCTTCACACATGTAGATGAATGTTGTGTAGGGACTCATGATTCACTTAGAAAGTGAAGATCCTATGACTATTGTGTAAATTGAGGTATTGTTGAAAGGTTATTCTTCCCTTACCCTTACACTTGATTACGTATGAATTGTCTAGGATGATGATAATGTTGTTGTGTTGATTGAAAGGCTATTCTCATAAAACACTATGAACAATAATGTGAAAGGCTTACTTACATATTAATGATGATTCTAAGGTTGAAAGTTAGTTCTCACTTTATTGAATCTATGAGCTATTTTATGGGTTATATTGAATGAAGGGCAAAATATTCCTTCACATATGTAAATGCAATTCAAGATTAATTATGTATAATTTGGGAAATAATGCTTAGCACCGAGTGGTTCTGTTCAATGAGGTAAAGGCCCTCCCGTCAATACAATAGGACGGGTTATCTAGATTATTCTTATGAGATGGAAGCTCTTCCGCCAATACAATAGTTCGGGTTTCTAGAAGCAATCTCCCTATCCCATAACTATGTGCCCACATAGGTCTTTAGCTAGTGGATCCACCTAAAAGCTAAACATGTTAGTTCTACCTTAGGCAAGTAGGACACCTTCTTTTGGTGTGGGGTTACATGACACAGGATTTCATGTCGCTCACATGGTCAATGTCGGTTATGGCTATTTTCCCCTATATGATAAGATAATGAATAAGACATGAACTATACTATGACTTCTTGGTGAGTTTTACTTAATAGGAGTGGGGGTATGGGACTTCACTTTTACATTGCACAACTAGACTTGGTTGGATGTTATGGGATGGTTTCTTTATGTTATGATGAGACGTGAATATATGCATGTATGTTGAATGGATAGTTGCTATGAATGACTTTCCTTATGTTCAAGTAATGTACATGACTATTTTCTTTATTTATGACTATTGATTATGATGAGGTCAAAAGGTGATATGTATGACTAAGGTAGCTTCAAAGGAGTACTTAGCATGGTTGGTATTATGGGATGCCAACCATACATTGCACAAGTGTTCCTTAGGGGTTGCTAAGGTAATAGTTTCACTATGTTATGAGTATAAATGTGATTATGGCTCGTCTTCTACATTGAAAGTGCATGTTGATTCCAAACTTGACAAATGCATACTTTTTTTTTAACTAAATTGTCCTTTTATCATATTTCAATGATTTTTATGCATTCTTCCATACTTGGTACTTTATGTACTAACCCATTTCTTCTATATCTACTATGATTGTAGGTTTCGATTGTTGAGACGTACTTCTACTTCCTTCAAAAGAAGCTTGGGTTGACTATTCCCTAGTCTTGGTGAGTCCTCAAATTTGAGGACAAAATGCTATTGCTTCTAGTTTCTATTGTACTTTCCTATTTTGAGACTTTATTGATGTAAAGGGCTTTGACCCTATTTGTACTCTCTATTGTACTAGATGATGATTGAGACAAGTCTAGATTCTTATTTTTGTTTATGAAAAAGGAGTTGATTTCGATTGTAAAAGTTTTAAATTTTCGGCATCATTCGTATGGCTTTATGTGTATGATTATACTAAGGGCTTGTATGCGAACCCTTCGGGATCAAGTACGCCGTGTTTCGTCTAGGGGGTACCCCTGGGTCGTGACAAAATAGGAAACTTCCAAGTGTGGAGTTTATACTGCTTTTAATATTTTTGGTCTTTCTTTCATGTATTCATCCTTGCATTGTATTTTAGCCTTCATTGATGTAAATCATCAAAATATCATCAAAATAGGACATAATTAGGCATTGAGGACAATAATTGTTAAACTAAAAGGGCCTTAAATGAGTGTAAATCTACCACTCATCACACAGTTAGCTCTGAAATATTGAGTTTTATCTATAACAACCCTTTATTTGGATCAAGAGGCTCCCCATCTACTTGCAAGGAGACTTGTTGGGACTCTTTTCTACCTGACTAATTATCGCCCAGACATTGCTTACACTTACAACATAGGAGGGAGTGATCAGCCAGGCTAATTGAAAGCCCTTTTTTTATAGATTTTTTCTTAAAATAGATTTTAGGGATGGAACCCATTTTTTGTCGAAATGACTTTGTATTAGAATTTTGACTGCCCCATTGAATCCAAAATATAAAATAGTGTGGGATTAGATATCTCTTTTCTGTGCACGAGGTTCTGAATGAATTCCAAATGTCCCGTCAGTGATTTTGAGACTTGCCAAACTAGTGGATATGCATTAGATGGGGTAGGCCATATTGGTCCTTCGTGTTGGCGGGCCCTTAGGCAGATTCATAGAGGACTGGTGACCAAAGGTCTGCGTCCATGGAGCCCAGAATGTCTTCATGAAAACTCCATTTATGGTCCCTCTTCCTCAATTATTGGGACCTGGTCTCCCCTTGGTCGCATTCAAGAGGACCTCACCAAATTCGTGAGGCCCACATTTGCATAGGCTCACTGCGTTCACAAAGAGGAAATTTTTCACGTTTTAAATAAAGACCATATGTGATCAACTTGAAAAGGCAAAGTTAGATTTGCAATTCTTCCCTTATTGTAAGTCGGATTTGAGTTATCGGAAGTCGCACATGTCCATAATCGTCGAGGCTATAGGGTGTAGTGATCAGATTGTGTTGGTGAACCTCTATTCAAGGTCCATTATGTGTTTTAGATGTTGCCCCAAGATTCTTTCTAGCTTAATTTGGGCTTTTCATTGCATATGCCACTGTTTGTTGATTCGGGTCTGGGATAGTGTTCAATTTTGGAACATAAGTTCAAGGTATAGTTTAGCTCAATTACAAAAATACCAGAGTGGATACCAAGATTCCTATTTGACTAAAAAATTGGCCCATTTCTCCTTTGTGTGATTTTTGTGTCTAAACGATCGTACTAATATTATGATCCTATTCTTTATAGTATGGCAACATTGGAAGGTCGTTCGAAATGGAGAACTCTGACCTTGTAATTTGGAGTGTGCACGGTGGACCTATAAGTAGGCTACGACTTCCTTTCTATTTAGATTGAGCCTGAATGTGTGAAAATATGATGATTAGAGTGAATTAAGGGTGATTAGAGCGAATTAGGGGTTGGTGCATAGTTATTCCTACTTTTCTTCAAAGAAACCATATTTTAGGGTTGATCAACACTATTTCGAGGATAGTACCATGATAGTTGGGGTTGTATGTGTAATGTTGCATGTTGTCTGAATTACTTGTGTTAATACTTATTTTCTAAAGTATGTTTAGCCTTAGTGTAGGATATACTAGTGTTGCCTTAGACTCATGAGCCTTGTAATTTTATTATGTCTTCCACATCGTTTCGAATGGACAAGGTCCTTGTAAACTGGAATATGAAACTTGGGTATGATAGTTTGAGCCTTAATCTTGGAGTTTGCACAGTTTGTTAAACTTTCTATCCTCTCTCCCTATTTTTGCGGCTCCAATGTATTACGAGAGGCTTTATGCTTTCTTAGGAGTGGGGTGTTTCAGGCTTGAAGACTTTTGTGATCCTTTGGATGTGGACATCGATGCATGGTGGCTTGGAGCCTGCTTGAAATCCTCTCAAAGTCGACAGCCATCAGGTCACTCTAACTAGCTAGGAGGCTTATTTCCCTGGAATGGACTGGCTGGCTAGGAGGCCTTGATACCTGAGATCCTCTTCGTAGTTGACATGCCCCCAGGTCACTCATCCTAGATGGGATGGGAGTTGACTGGCTTGCTGGGTAGCCTAGATTGATTGTCACACTTCCTAGATGGACTAGGAGTTCAGTTTGTGGTACTCTTTCATTAGCAGACTTCGCTATTCTGTGTACCTTTCGGGCTTTTGGGGGTCCGTTTTGGTTTTATTTCAACATGAACACGAGTGTACCTTTTGGGCTTATGGAATCTAGTTAGGTTTAGTTTAGTTGTATTTAGATTTACTTTTCATAAGTTTGTGTGCTCTTTTTTAGTACCCGTTTTGACCTCTATGTGTGTCTAGTTTATACATGTTTATACCTTTCTTCCTTAGTCGGCCTTTGATGCCTATTGTGTACCTTTGTTTTGGTAATCATGCTACACACAACATCTTTTTCGTGATTAAGGTGCTAGTACCAGCTACTAATGGTGATCGCTTGCATCAGCCTTTGCAGCTTTGGGATATCTTAGACTAGGGTGAGCACTTGGTGTCCCTGATCAGTCTATCTCCTTCTATATATATGTTAGCTAGTCTATTGTCTTTGAGATGGTGTGTTGCGGTCAACTTTTGGGACTTGTATCTGGTCATGTTAGTAAGCTTTGTACTCGTGACTTCCAAATTCTGGGAGAGTTTATATGGTATATAGTTTTTGTTTGTTTCGCTTTTGTCTCTTTCTTATTTTTGGTGTTATTTATTTTAAGTTCTACCATTGTACTCATTACTTGTCATTCTAGGTATGGGTTTACATACCTACTGATGGTTATAGTAGGTTCTATCATGACTCGAGAAGTCGGGACGTGACGTAACACTTCTATTGTAGGACCTATAAGAATGATTTAGCTTGTTAGGGATTATACGACTAGAACATATACATAAGTACCTTAAGTTATTACTTTTGTATACACTATATAGAAAAATATAATTAGTTCAAAATTTATTCACAAATTAGTTAAATAATATTTTGTTAAATAGAAATAGCGTCGAAAAATTGTAGTTTACATATAGAATTTCACCATTTTTAATCCCTATGTTTTTAGTAATGTTAATTGCACAATAATCACTAGACGGTTGATTTAGATAATCCCAACTTCTTTGGGATGGACCAAACATAATATATTGTTATTATTTCAACATGCTTAAGTAATAAACTTAAACTGATATTGAGATTAAAATCCTTAGAACATAATCTTTATTTCATAAGCCAATAATAAGGATTTTATAAGATTTATATGATTAGTATAAACTCCAAATAGCTATTTCATAAATACTAATTAAGAAGAGTCTTGGAAGCTCAATACTTTACGACCCAAATCAACATTTTCTTGATCAACGGCAAATGTAGGTGAAACACAACACTTGCAAACTCCATCAATACATTCTCTAATTCCAATTTTGCAGAATGGAATTACAGCAGAACAATCTTGATCACCTTGACATTGTTGTCCTAGAGCCATATCCGAGGATTAAAACTTATTAGCAAATCGCTAAATAGCCTTAACCATTCATTTGGAAAATTAGTTTGATGTATAGTTCAAATTGACTCATGAAAAACTTATTGAATATTTAAAAATAAATAAATTCATAATAATAATAACAAGAAGAAGAAGAAGAAGAAGAATAACAACAAGAAGAAGAACAACAACAACAACAAGAACAAGAAGAAGAAGAAGAAGAAGAAGAACAACAACAACAACAACAATAAGAACAAGAAGAAGAAGAAGAAGAACAACAACAAGAACAAGAACAAGAAGAACAACAACAACCACAAGAAGAACAAGAAGAACAAGAAGAACAAGAAGAAGAACAACAACAAGAACAACAAGAACAAGAACAAGAACAAGAAGAACAACAAGAACAAGAAGAACCTTTCTTTCTCTTCTTTCTTTTTGATACTTGGTTGGCAGGATCAGGGCCTTTCTTGCTGGGCGAGCACACCCAATTCTAATGTCCTTTCTTATTCTTAAACCACTTCCCGCTGCTGTTGCTGCTGCTGTCGCTGCCGTTGCTGCTGCTGCCGCTGCCGCTGCCTCTGCTGCTGTTGCCGCTGCCGCTGCCGCTGCAGCTGCAGCTAAAGATGAAAAAAATTTAATTCGTCATAAAGAAAGAAGAGAAATATAGAAAGACTAACCACATGAAATGACTATAAAAAACATAATCATCAAAGCCTTCTCCATGTTATATTATGAAAAGTTGTATAATGTTATTTTACTTTGTAGTGTTTCTTTTGTTACTATATATATTAAAATTTCAGATAATTACAAAGTTTAAAAAAGGAAAATAAATAACTATGTTATTCTTTTCTAGTCGAATATTTACTATAAAAAAAGATGGCAAAATTTTTTGCCCTTTTTTTTTTATAGTAAATAGATAGGAGTAGAAAAGAATAACATAGTTATTTATTTTCCTTGTTTAAACTTTGTAATTAACTGAAATATTTCTTACTGAATTCTTCTATGACCTAGTTATTTTCCCTTTTTAATATAGTACCTTGTTTATAATTAAGCTTTGCCTATCTTTTCTTGTAAATAAATAAGAATAAGAAGATTAACTTAATTATTTTCCTTTTTGGAACATTGTTTTTATCTTGTATTAGGTGAGTGGGTCAAAGAATTTCTTTAGGTTATGAATTGGTCAATGAAAAATGTTCAGATAGTATATGTATATCTTATTTCGAGATTTGATATCATCCTCTTATGAATCTCCTTAAATGAAATTTACTTTCCCATATAAATATCTTCTTACTACTAAATTACTTTTCTATTTTTTATTTGTGCCTTTAAAATTATGATGATTTGGCTTTTGCAAGTAAATCCAATAGGACTATTTAATTGATTATAAAATGATTGCATGCATACAAATGTGTCACAACTCAAAATCAAGCCATGATGGTCCCCTACTATAAGCCCTCTAGTAGGAAAACTAAAAAACCAAAAAATTAAAGTGGAAGACAAATTTTGTAAACATGTTTGGATGAGAACTTTGTCAGTGCGGTTAGCTCTAGCATGTAGTGTTTGGTCTAGAATGACCATTTGCGTGGTTACCTAGGCTTTTGGTCTCATTTTGAGTCTTGTTGTGGAATTTGCCTAAAAATGGAACTTGGGGTGGGACCCACTTTTTGTGAAATGATTTTGGATGGAAGTGTCGATGGTTCCGTTGAGTCGAGATTGTAAAATTCGATGGGGTAGCTTTTTTTGTTTGCACGCATAGGTTCCAAACAAATCCGGAGCACCCTGTCAAAGGAGAGCATAGCAAAACTAACCTGGGTTCAGTAATAGAGAATAAAGCTTACTTGTGGTATCCTATATCTATTCATTAAGAGTACACATGGTTTGCTATGCTCTCCTTATTACTTGTTGTATATGCTTGTGTTATCTTTTGAGCTCAGCCAATCATTGCCTACTGAATACCATTTTTTGTACTCATAATACACTTCTACCCATGGAGATTTCAGTTTGACTTAAGATCATTGATTTGGAGTCATACATAGCACCTTGGACTTTCTAGGATTAGGGTGAGCTCCTGGCGTCCGTAGCTACTAGTTTATGTCTCTTTTTGCTAGGCTTAGTCTTTATATTTTTTTCAGACACAGTCTATACTTATATTGTGTTTGTAAAAGCCTATTACTCTTATTTAAATTAGATGGTGCGTTAGTGACTAATGTCAGGTCTTGGGATGGTTCCTCGTATTGTATTTCATTTTATTACCCTTCTTCTCTTGTTGTAAGTTGTATTCTCTAGTTGTTGTCTTCCGCTTGGTAGTTTTATTTCTTATGGCTCTAGGCTATGGGTTAGGCTTACCTATTGGTGGGGTGTAGTAGGTGCCATCATAACCTAAGAAATTGGGTTGTGACAAATGTACCAAATTGGAAATCTAGCAAGTCAAAGATCAGGACCTCAGGCCCAACAGTCCAATCATTAAGGCAATAAATTCAAAGCATAAGCCCTTAAAGGGCACAAAAAAGCAAGAAGAAAAAACACGTATAAAATCTAAGTTCCACAACACTTAAGAGAATTATATGGAACTAGAACAACAACCAAGCCAAGTATGAACCTAAACTAAGGCTTATTGATTAAAAGATTGAAATAAATAACACGAAATGGCCAATAAATCTCACTATGGATCAAGTGCAACTATAAACTAGTCCTAAAACCATTCTAACTAGCAAGATAATAATATACATATAGACAAACAACTACTCGTATGATCATCCCTTCTGAAGAGCCTCAAAAATCCGCCAAGCTATCATGAACATAAAGAGCAATTCAATATGAGGCTAACGTTACCCGTAGCACAATTACAAAATTTGGTTCAGAAATGGGTTGAAATTGACCCTTGAACGGTGATACAAAATTAGGAAACTAAAACCGTCATTATGTTCTCCTCAAAATGGGGATCACATGTCCAAAAGTTAGGTAAAAGTGGAGTCCAATTCGGACCTCAATTGGTCACAATACCTTCCTTTAAATTTTTTAATGAAAGGTAAAAAATGAATAATTGAATTGTAGAAAAAATAAAACTATATTGAAGATAAGAAAAATGAATAGAAGAGATCTTCTAATCGTTTGATTAGGTTAAGAATTGAGTGAAATCGCCCACATCCGATCTCCAAAATCAATGGGTTTCTTTCCTGAAAAAATGAGGAAGAAAGAAATTTAAATCCCACGACCACCCCCAAAGTAGTCAAATGGATGCTTAAGCACGCATCACTTTTGCCGCCAAATGGGCGCAATGGGCCTTTCCCAATAGGCACCAGCTTGAAATGCGGCTACCTAGCAACCAACGTGACCTCCAAAAATGTGGCAAGTCGGTTACCAAAGCGACTCTTGTCCCCCTATTACCATTCTAGGTTACTTGAGTTTTCTTCTAGGCTTCTACTTTTATGCATTGATCATCCAGTATTGTATTTCCATACTTGATCGATTTAGTTGTGGTTGATTGTATTTGAGTGCTTTGTCTTTATTTAATTGTGTTGCTCGTTCTTTTGTTTTCTCGTTTGTTGTTTTCCTTTTTCTCTATAACATATTTAGACTGTAATGGGTACTCATACTACATTTCTGCATCTTTTTATGATGCAGCACCCTAGTACAAGCCACACTCAGTGAAATTTTGATCTTTTGTGGCCATTGCGGAATCGGACTATGGTGAGGTCTCAACGTCCAGGGGCTTGTTATTTTCCCTTTCTTTTGATCTTCTATGTTTTTATTTTATTTTGATTAGACATAATTGTTTATATAGCCTTTCTGTACTTAGATGCTCCTATACTAATGACACAAGGTCTGGTGTTTGGTTCTTCCTATAATTCGTCTTTCTTAGTCACTCTCGGGCCCCTTTTGTATGTTATATATCGTATTTATATTTCTGAACTATAGCCCATGTTTTATGTTTGTTTGTGCTTCCACTTCTATCTTTTTTATTTATTATTGAATGTTGACCGTAGTATAACCTTCGCTTAAGCTTCTAACTTAATACGCCTAAAAACGCAAATTCAGACCAGAAGTCTGAAGGCCCAAACCAACCATGCCCCTTCTCTAAAATGTCCCTTCCAGAGCAGATGAAACCGTGAGAATCGTATTCTATGGCAGTCTTCCTGAACTTTTGAATGAAGTCAACTGTTCAAGTTTTAAAGGCTCTAAATCAAGAAAGCTCACACATAATCTAAGTGAATGTCCCGACAACAAAACTATCAGTCTCATGAAGTCATATATTACTTGGGGTTGCTACTGGAAAACATTTAACGCTCAAAAGATCAGAAAAATAAAGAAATCGACTTGGAGGGTCATTACAACATTTACTACTATAAAGACTTTCATCCAATAAAGTAGAAGGATAGACACAACAAAAAGCATAAAAATATGAGGATACTGCATCTTCATGCTCCACTAGAACCTCAAGAAACTCTCAAATCCAAAAACACTATCACAGAATTCTAGCTTACAAAAAAATCCTCAAGTTCAGTTCAAAACACCAAAAACACCTATGAATCCATTTTGGGCTCCAACTCTCAACCAATTGAACCGAATTTGTTAGAAATAACCAGAATCATCTGAGAATACCAACACCACACCAAAACAATATAATAGAGCAACCATAGAACCATGCAGGTACAACCTAACTCCTAAATTGAAAAACTAACCTTATGCTCCACATCTAACACCTAACCATTACGAGTGTTCTGTTGGTCCTTAGTTATCTTGAACATCTCCAGCACCATCAGAAGCATGCCTACAAAGCCATGCAACATAAGTCTGAGGAGAAATAAGTAATCCATATGAACACCAAGGAATATCAACTACTAAAACAAGGAACTCTGCCTAAGGCAAGGCCCAAGATCCACCTTCAGCTCTCAAAGATCCATAAATACACTTGAAACACAAATTTCTGAAGCTAGCCAGACTAATCCAAAGGACAATCATCATGTAAGATTTAAGTTTGTATTGGACTCGGCTCTAAGGACCTAATCCAAGAAAAAGAACTCCTTGAGTAACTACACCACAAGTCTCCAAGCTGCTTTGCCACGACAAATAAAAACTAGAACCAACTAATAGATTCCATGAGTTATTTGACCCCGTCATGAAGGTGAACCTTCTTAGAAAATTTCCATTTTCTTGTAGAAGCTAATGTCTGAAAATATCGATGAACAACACTATTTCGACATAAAATAATACACCAGCCTCGAGAGCTATAAACACAACAAAAAAGAACCCATACAATAGCTAATACATGTACAATGAAGAATGAAACCTATAACTTGCATTTAGCCGCAACCGAAACTCAAGACCACAAAAAGAGGACAAATCCAAAAAGAGTCGAACGAGCAAAAAACACAGCTCCACCTGTGAGCAAAGACTAAGGCAAAGGGAGAAATCAACCAAAAAGAACAATATGAAATACATAAGGTAAACTACCCAACACAAAACTCCAAGAACTAGCAATCTCCCAACTACTACTTAAAAGGGACGGCACATAACTAAGTGAATGTCCTAAGTCGACTAGGCTCAACAACATACAAACACAAATCGGGCATAAATTTATCATCCACCTATCAAACAAAGACCGACATCATAAATATAAATACAAAATAGGGGTGGAAAAAAGGAAAACCAACAATCCCAAGGCCAATACAAAAAATGGACTATAAAGGCAAAGGCACGAGGAGTTACTAAAGCACTACTCCCAATCGAAGAAACACATCCTAGTCGATCCACTACTAAAAGATATCAACTATATGAGGAAAAACACAAACACAAACCTCAAATTCAGTTGCCATCATAAGTCAATGAGAGGTACTAAGTCGAATGAACTCGAATGGGTATGAAAGACCTAACACACAAATAAGACCTAAAAGGGTAAAACCACACAATCTCATACAAAGAAGGGATCCTCAACCTTTGGCAGTCCTGCAGAATCATAGAACGGATCATGCTCAAAATCAACTTGAACAACAGATGTAGCACTAGCAACACCAAAGGGGTTACCCCTGACTAGAGGTACCGAAAACTCATGAGACTGATATTACTAAATACCCCTCATTATAGTCCCATGTAGGGGACAAGATGTAGATTGATTACTAAGTTCGCCACAAGTACAACCGAATTTGATCACCCTAGTGTGTGAATTATCATATGTCTACAAATCCTGGAGCACCTCCCACCTAGGGCACTCTCTAGACAAGTGGTCTCGCCCTCCATAATCATAAAATCTTCTATAGTGGGAAGTTTGGTGTGAAAATGCAGTGATCTACCCTGTCTACCTTTGTTAGACTCAGAACAACAACCAACCAACTGCACTAGGGCCTGGTGACAATCTTTAACATAGTGGCCTATCTTAACACACCCATGGAAATGATCACCGAGTGAAAATGGCTTCGAAGACCCAACTAGAGTAACATGAGACCAAGCCCCCTAGGTTTAGAATGACCACCATAAGAAGTGTGGCCTTAACTCTGCCTACATTAGGCACCATGACCCTCTCTATAATCACCTAAGGACCTAAGGTACTACTTCCAAAGGCCCTATAGGTGGAGAAGAAAAATGTCCCTTGCTAAACTCATACTTACCTCAAAGGGGAATGATGTCATTGTTGTATTTATTGCAAGGCCTTTTACCACTATATCTATAGATATCAAGGTACGCCTACTCCATAGATCTCACATAACTCACAATCTGGGAAAAGTAGAATCCATTGATATCAGATTCCCTAATGCCAACCGCATTGGTAAAGCCAACCCCCTAATGAACTAATGAATCAATTTCTAATCTGAAGGGAACAATGGGGGGGCTATGCCCGTCCCACTCTAAAAACCCCAACACATAGTCAAAATGAATGACGAACCCTGACGGGGATGAGTCAACTCAACTCTTCTCTGAGGAGAACCTACTACACCAAAAGTCGGGCTATTTGAGGTGTACCATTTGGGAACCGAGGTACCCAAATACCCTGTTAGAGCCAGGGCTGCCCATAGACCCTCTAAATAACTCTGAACTCAACGTCCATGCCCGAACAAGGCCTTCCATCTTGATCACTTGGCAAAACCCCGGTTGAACATTTAGATGCTCTTTCCACACCAACCAAGTTCTTTGAGCTATCCATCTTGGAGAGATTTGATTCTAAAGATGCAATTTTGAGAGGTAACTCAAAGTGAAAGCAAATGATAAGAATCAAAAACAAAATTTCTTAAGAAATACCTATTACCACCCAAATATAGAATCCAAACATCTCTGTACCAATCCACATGCCTCTACTAGGAATTTTCCCTCATACCAATGATGTCAGTCAACTTAGAGCTCTGATACCAAACTGTCATGATCTGATTTCTCAGGTTATGATGGCACGTACTACACACCATAGTAGGTAAGCCTAGCCCATATTTCAAATCCATAAGCAACAGACAACCAAGAGGATGTCAACAACACGAGAAGAACGGTAACCAACTGAAATACAATACAAAGAGCCATCCCAAAAAGTGGCATTAGTCAATAGTTGAGCATCTAATTTGAAATAAGAGAACAAGGCATTTACAAATACAACATAAGTATAAATTATCTTTGAATATAATAAAAATACTAATTTTTTTTAGCCAAAACAGATGAAAATTGGTAGCTCTGAATGCCAGTGCTCACCCTAATCCCTGAAAATCCAAGATGCTTCGCACGAATCCATATCAATGGCATTAACTCAAAGGACAATCTATAGGGGGCATAAGTTTAGTATGAGTATAAAAAATGGTACTTAGTATGCAACAACCATCTGAGCTCAAAAGTCAACACAGGCATAAACAACAAGTTATAAGGAGACCATAACATAAGTAACAAACCAAGAAATACTAAAGTAAGTAATTTAGTATTAAATTTAAAATATGAGTACAAGCCTTTTACAAATACAACATAAGTATAGGTTATCCTTGAGTACAATATAAAGATTAACCTAAGCTAAAACAAACAAAAACTATTAGCTACAAACACCAAAGCTCACCCTAATCCCTAAAATTCCAAAATTCTCCACACGAATCCATATCAATGGTGTTAAATCAAACTGTAATATACAGGAGGCAGACGATTAGTATGAGTATAGAAAATGGTACTTAGTAGACAATGGTTATCTTAGCTCAAAAGTTAACACAAACATAAACAATAAGTTATTAGGAGAGCATAACACAAGTCACTAAATAGGAGATCTAAAGTAAAGAGGAAATAAAAAGTATAGATATGATACTAAAGGTAAGAAGTTAAGTCAAGAACGCACCTGGAACACAAGCCAAAATCTTATTCGGAAGAAACTAAGATACGAAGACAACTACCTAGGGTCAGGAGAACTAGCCACAACAATTATGAATTTAAGCCTATTAGCTAACAATAAAGCAATAACAAAGAGTAGAGTATAGTCAAACAATAACTTTATCAGACCCCCATCAGCTTGGAAGGACCATACAAGCATCATAACCCAACTAGCCCCATAAATAGAGGGTACAATCAACAAACAATTATGTTGTTAATATGTAATGCATATGAATGCAAAGGATGCAATATGACCATTATATAAGTGCCATGATCCGAACCCATGAGGTGGAAATTGGGCTCACATCCTAAGTAACTATAAGCATAGTTAACTCCTAGCCTCGCTAACAAGAGTGACAAATCATTCTAGGCCATCCAGCCACTCATTCCACTCTAAGTCCAGCAAGTAAAAGTGACTCAGGAGCGTGACAAATCCAAAGAGGATCTTAGTATATGAATGTCTCCAAGCAAGACAGTCCAATCCTAGGGGCGTAAGCCAATTAAATAGTAAGAGTAACCCAAGGGCATGTCTACTCTAAAGGGGATCTTAAAGTAGTAGGAATCATGCAAGAAATGGAGTGAAAGTGTCGGGTAGTCAAGTAAAAATTGAGTGCATCCCTTATGTGTCTAAAATATAAACTAATAAATAAAGTGGTCCTTGTGGTAAGACTTTCGTTAAAACCAGTTTAGGAGAAAGGCAGGTAAAACAGTTTTTCATTACGAAAGATAAATATGCTAATACATAAACTAGGATCATACCACAAAGCATTAAAGAATGAATAAACAATGTAATTCATGCCATCACATGCCTTCAAATAAGGCACCCAAGTCAAATATCTATATAGCCAACCAAAATGGGCTACCAAAGGAAAGAGTACTAACTTAGGATATGACTGGTCCTTGAATATGGCCTCGGGCCCAAGAATATAATCAAGCTCAATAAGAGTATAGCAGGTTCATTTCTAAACAACAAGAGAAGGGACAAAACAAGAGGTCTCTAATCAATAAAAAGGGCAACAAACTCAAGGGACAACACCCTACCCCAATCATCCCGCTTATGTCGCTGACTGAGCATAACTAGGACCATTTAACGGCTATGATGAGCGACTAAGGTCACAAGCACCAATGCAAGGTGAATGACTAAATACAACCCTTATAGGAAACAAATAATAACCACAGGGGGGGTTGTAAAACACAATTTGAAGTGTTAAGGTCCAAACTAATCTGAAGTTACAAACACCAACCCTTACAAGAATAAACAACGTATATACACCTCAAGCAAAGATGCAAGCCTAAACAAATGATCCTAAAACCCACATTAAGCCCAAGGCTCCTACAAAAACAATAAAAGAGGTAATAACTAGAGAAAAGCTAGACTATCAGAAAATCCAATCCAAAAATACGTGAAATATATACTAGGCATTCTCAAAAAATCTCAATTAGAAAAGTATATCAATGCCTACCTCAAATATAACCACAAGTTCTCCAAATTCGCCATAGATGAACTATGTGCTTCTTGATGATTCTGAAATTTCAACTCATTTAAGGCTTTATTTTGATAGTTTAAGTGTCCTCAAATGCCTAATTTATGCTCTAAACTGATGGTAAAGTATTGATTTGCAGCTATGAAGGCTAAGGACCAAGGCAAGGATACTATTGGACAAAAGGAACAAACAAGCTGAAGAAGTGAAGAAAAGTGATCTTGGTGATAGCCAAGACCACTTGGTGAACCGCCGAGTGGCTCTTTAGCTTTCCTAAAGTTCCAGTGCGCAGTCGGTGGAGGAACTGACTTGGCAATAGAAATGTGTAGTCGGTGGATCACCAAATGATTCCACGATAGCAACCTTGATTGCCTAAAGTTACAGGAACCTGAAAACAAATAGACAATCCAAGCTAGCGATGGATTGGAGCGAAGGGAGGATTGCCGACTAGGTTGGCGAGCGCGACTTACTTCACCCAATGTCCTTTAAGGCCAAAAACTGGCAACTATAAATTGAAATTTTAAATGAAAAGTGGAGTTCTGATCCCACAAGTTTGTGAGTATGAATTTTCTCTAAGTTTTTGAGTTTCCATTATAGACTTTCAAGCATTTGAAGCTTAAATTTGAGTATTTGCAAGTGGATTTTTGAACTTATTCAATTTGGAGCATTGTAAAGACTTGAAAACTTTTACCTAGCTCATGACTAATATAGGTGGTAATTGTTTCTACCTTTTTATGATGTGTAGGTAAAACCCAATTCTTGGGGTGTGATCATATGATTATTGGCTTAATTAGCCTATGTGTATTGTTATTTACTGATTCAAATGCTTAATTGAAGTGGGTTTAATCAATTGTTGTGTATTAATCTATGAATTGTAGTTGCAAATGCAATTTTAACTTAAAGTTCTGGGCTTGCTTAAGAAAGAGGTTTTAGAACAAAGGTTTTTGACTAATGATTGTAGTTATTAGGTTGATGTGGGTTCAACTCTTGAGAGTTAATTCTAAACTGGATTCTACCTATCTAGCTCGAGAGAGTAGATGAATTAATGTTTTGGGTTGTCTATATTGTTAAGTTTGTTAAGGTTCAAGAGAACTCACTTGAATCGTAATAGTTGTTCGAGAGAAACCTATTGCTCTTATAGTCTAGCCTACCTACTGAGATTTAGCAATCGTTAGTAAGTTTCATTACCCATATAGCGAAATTAACTTATAATCGATCACATCCTGATAATTTCTCTCTATATTGTTAACTCTTTTGTTTCGTGCTTAACTGAGTTCTTAATTGACAATCCGATTTCCCCATTTGACATTTGTTGTTACCCCTTTCAATTTAACTAAATTTTTACGATAATTTCTATTCCTACCACCAATTTATTTACGTTTGTAATTTCATAACTGAATTTGAACTTGTACCTTTCCCTGTGGGTTCGATCCTAACTCTTCGTTGGATTTTATACTAGATTACAATCGCCTACACCTAGTATTGGATGAGGTGTAGTTGAGCGTTTAAAAAAATGACGCCGCTGCCGGGGAGTGGTGTTTAGAATTCTATTATTGAAGTTTAAATTGTGATCTTCTTGTGTTGTAGTTGAATCGACTTACTTTGTTTTTGTGTATGTGTTGGGTGTATTTGAATAGAGGAAGAAATGAGCGTGAGCGGGAGTAATGGTAGCTAAGTTGTCCACCAAGATGATATTGGGAATTTGAATGATGTTAATGATCCGATCCAATTGGGTAGTGTTGGTGCTATACGTCTACCCCCCCTATTGAGGGGAATGTTGTCTTTAATGTCACTAGCACCATGCTATAGCTCTTGCAAATGAAAGGATTGTATGGAGGGCTGGCCCAAGAGGATCCCCATGAGCACATTCAGAATTTCGTCGATGTATGTAGTCCATCAGTCCGTCTCTGGTTGTTCCCATTTTCTTTGATGGGAGATGCTACCAAGTGGTTAGCTGATCTCCCGAGGAATTCCATTACTACTTGGGATGAACTTACAGTGTCTTTCTTCGGAAGGTTCTTTCCCCATCAAGGATGATGACTTTAAGAGATAGTATTCAGGGGTTCAAATGCTTATAAGATGAACAAATCCACGAGACGTGGCTGAGATTTCAGAAGTTGGTACTTCAATGTCTGAGTCACAGATATCCGAACAACGTGCTATTACAATACTTCTGTAAGAGTCTTGACTCGGTGAACAAAGGTGTTTCTGATCAACTTGTTCGAGGAGGTATAATGCAACAGCCTTATGAGGTATCCACTCAACAACTCGATGTCATGACCAAGATTAACAGAGCATGGTACACTCATGAGGACCAAGTGTCTCCTTTCACCTTTAGAATGACAAAAGAACAGATCAAGAAGGACCAAGAGAGAGACCAAAACATGACCAAAATGATGAACCAACTGGATATGTTGTCAAAAAATGTGATGGGTAGTGGGTTGAAGAGTGTAAATGTTGTTGGTATTAGTGGAGCAAATCCCGATGAAGCACACTTTGAGGCATTGTTTAATGACGAAGTGAACTTCCTTGCAAATCAAGAAGGAGGTTTTCGTCCAAACTATCCAAGGTTGGGTGGAAATTTTAGGTTGTAATAGAGACGATGGATGGAGAGATTATGACAGAGAATGGCTTGATCGTATTGCTACATGGAAAGAAAGGGATGGTGACAAGGAAAGATACGTCCTACCCCATGAATGTAAAAATCCTAAAGAGCAAAAGGCTGACCCGGAGAACTTCCGTACAGAAGACATGCTTGCACGCATTCTAAATAAGGTAGAAGGTTCGGACAAAGTTTTGAAAGAAATGAAGGAGGACGTCTCGACACTCAATCAGACAGTCACCTCACACTCAGTGTCCATCAAGATTGGAAATGCAAATGGGTCAAGTTTCATCTCATTTGAACCCAAGGCCAAAAGAGGGTCTACCAAGTGATACCTTGGCTAACCCAAAAAACAAATCTTGAAAGCATATCCACGTCGAGCCACAACGTTAAATAAGGCGCTTCTTAGAAGGCAACCCAAGGTTTATTGCTTTCTATATATGTTGTTTGTATAATGAGTGTTGAATGTGCAGATTGGAAAGTTGAAATTTGATGGAGAATACCAATTAGACGAGCCAATAGTCCAGTCGGTGACTCACCAAACAGTTTGGCGAGCCCGACTTAGACTGCCGTTAGAACCATCTGGCTTTCCAGAGGTTCTATAAAACATGGCGGGATAAAGTATTACTTAGTGCATCACCGAGTGGGTCGGCGAGCTCGACTTACCTCGCCAACTGGCGCACAAACTGAAGAGTTTTACAAGTGCCAAACGGTTTTAAATTAAAAAATCCTTCACTTTCTCTCTTTTTCAACTCTGTACTCTCTCACCGATATTAGATTTTTCATATTCTTGCATCTTTTCTCTCATTTCATTTGGAATATTTGCTCGGGGTGGATTTAGGGGATTCTTTGCTTCCTAGCTTTTCAACTTTTCAATTTTCGGCATTAAAGGTTGGTTTTCCAAACCTCAAAACTAAATTGTTGGTTGAAATAAAATGAAATCATTACTTTGTGATGAAATTTGTGTTTATTACTATTTTGCTTGTCGTATGATTGTTGGTTTACTTGTTGTCAAGTGAATTCGCTAATGATTGGTCGTAAATGGTTAATTCCAGTGTCTATAACTAATTAAATTGTTGGGTTCTGTTGATTTTTGAATGGGTGTAACGGGGTGAAGTCTGAGTAACCCCAAAATTATGTTAATTGTCAAAAATTTCCTGATGATAGAGAGGTTGACGTCATTCTTAGGGAAAAAGACGTTAATTGACCAATTTTGGCCAAATCGGGGGAAGTATGAGTACCTCGAGGGCATGGGTCGTATGGGTCTAGTGTGAATTGCATGTGTTTGGTGTTTAATTTTGTTTTTGTGGGCTGCGGGCTTGATTTTGAAGTTCGGGGTGCAAGACTAGCACGTTGGGCTACTCGACGAGCTGGGTCAAGCTCACTGAGTGGTTCGGCGGTTCGCCTAAGTCCCCTTAGATCACCTTTTATTTCTCCCTTTTTAGACTTTAAGTTTTGTAACTTTCAGCGATACGCTTGTTCTCGCCGTGTTCACTCGGCGACTCGCTGAAAGTCCCTTCTAATCACCCTTATCCGCCCTTAATTTCATTAATTGCACTGTAACTTTTGGCGAGCTACTTCTAGTTCGCCGATTGGTGTTGGCGATCTGCCAATGGCCTTGTACATCGCCGACCATCTTTGAATTTTGAGCATTTTTGCACTGTAACTTTCGGTGAGCCCGACCTGGTTCTCTAATGTGGTTCGACGACTCACTGACCGGTTTGGCGTGTCTTCCTACGACTTTATTTCTACATTCTTTTTATCACTTTATCTAATATTTTTCATGTTGTTTTGCAGGCATGGCTAGACTAAAGGTAGCTGGTAGAAATCAACTGCCCCGGAAGCAGGCACGTAGGATCACTATTAATGAGGAAGCGACTGCTTCCCGGGCCTCGGCAACTAAACTACCTCCAAAAGGGGGTAAAGGAAAGGGCACGGTGTTCGTAGATGTTACACCAGTGGAGGGGAGCTCCAATAGTAAAAGAGTCTACGCTACACACCTTACTACCTCTGACAATAATGGGGATTCTCAGTCTGACTCTCCGTCCTCTATCTCCAAACCGGAAGATGACCAGTCGTTGCAGTTCAGGAGAGCGGAGCTATGCTCCAAATCGATGAACAATCCGTCTAGGATCCCAATGACTCCTCCTCTTCCTCTTGATGCAGCCCCAACACAGACAGTGGTTCTGGCTCCACCAGTTCAGGGTCCTCCTCCCTAGTAACTCAATCGATTAAAGGTCGAGGGTTCGAGGACCATCTTAGAGAAGAAAAGATTGTCTATTGACGGTGTGGTGGACAGACATCCAGAGGTGTGGAACACTCTGAAGTTCAACAAGTTTGAAATCTTTACAAAACCCCAGGTCCCCTACATTCTTACTTGGGTCCGGGAGTTCTATGCGGCATATGGAGAGCTGATCCCTAAAGGGAGAAAGAAGTCCAGCATGTTCAAGTCAATTGACTTTGTGGTTGTCAAAGGGAAGAAAGTGAAGCCGATGTTAGGATATAAATGCAGTACTGGGCTACTCATTTAATATTATGCATAATTGCATTAGCTTGGTCCAGAAGAAGACCTTGTAGGATCTTAATGGTTGGTTGGCACCTGTTATATCCAATGCCACCCCGAGGTGGATAGAGGCAGGTGCACCGATAGAGCAAAATGACTTAAATGTTATTGCCAGATACTGGTTTAGGTTCATTAGTAGCACCATTATGCCGTCATAGAACAATTCCATCTTCAGACACCCAAAGGCAGCCTGTCTAGGGTCTATTATTGATCGCCAAAATCTAAATTTGGGGTTGCTGATTGAGCAGGATATGGCCATAAGGGCCAAGCAGAGACTGACCTTGCTCCTATTCCTGGTGCTGATCACCAAGTTGTGCGTACGAGCCCATGTTCCAAGAGATGAGAAGAAATATGTCGAGGTGACTCCCACCTCTTTTATTGACATCCCACGTATTGAGGAAGAGTATATGCAGGATGAGGCTGACATAAGGAGGACAGCACCGGTGTATACATCCTCGGAGGTCAACGTTGAGATGTTGCCTACAGAAGCAATCATGCCTCCTCAGGCCAGTAAGCCCTCAAGTACTTATGACCCTTAGAGACAACTAGTACATCTGATGCACCCCCTCCCACTAGAGCTTTTGATGGTGTTGTTTCTACCTCCCAACCCTCTATCACCTAGGTGATGCTTTACAAGATAGGCTATTTGGCCCAATTTGTTGATATGTGTGCCTCTTGGGTAGAGGTCATTGTGCCTTAGATGATAGAACAGCCTATTGATGCTACCTTAGCCCCCATTAGGGCTAAGATGAGGGAGTATAGAGATCAGATTGAGGGCCACAAGTTGGCCTTAGATAACCTTACTGTGAGAGTGGAGGAGTGTGAGAAGGGCCAGAGAGCTACAGATGTTGTGATGGCCTTGAAGGTCGATATTGTTGGGCTACGTATATATGTGAATGAGCTGAAGTCCACAGACTTATAGATATTGTCCAGTACGGTGGAAATTCCCGAGGTCCTGAACATATATATTCTAGCTTGTTCTGATATGCCTCCGATTACTATCGGAGATGAGTCTAGAGCTAATCATGAGTCCGAGGATGAGACAGATGAGGAGAATCCTGGTGATCGTGATGAGACTGTGTATGAGGACTTGGCTGCTTTATAGGGTGCCATGTTCGAGACAACTAGGTAGGCATCTCTCTGAGACACTTCCATGGTTAGCTCTGATGGAGGCAAGGATGATGAGACACCGGGCACTAATGCCCAGACAGAGGGAGTTGTGGATATGCAGACTTTACCTCAGGCCTAGCCTAAAAGGATGACTTTTTGCCTCCCTTTCTATTCTCTTTTAGACTGAGTTTGCTTTTATTTACATTTAAGGACAACTGCTTCTTTTAGTTGACGGGGTGAGGGATTTCCATACCTAACTCTTGTGGGTTGTTTTTGTGAATATTGGTGTGATTTTGGTGTTTATATATATCTTGGTTGTTGATAAATTGTGGTTGTTGATAAATTGTGGCCCATTGTCTTAATATGAAAATGGTTTTGAACCAAATTTAATTTTTTTGCCACCTCTTTTATGTGTGATTGTGGCTGTTCTTTTGCAAATTTGAGTGTCGGTTTTGGTCAATACCGATGACTTGAATAGTGCTCTTAATTGAACGATATGAATGTGCAGTTACGATGAGGCAAACTAAGTTGTATAAGCAATATGCGAACTTTTAGTAACTCGTTGTGACTAGCCAATTTTCGATGAAGTCTCTTGTGATGAACATTGCATGCTAGCTAAAAAGTGTGGAGTCTTGTTTGATAACTGTATCAAATGTCTTATGTGGTGAGGTTGTCTTGAATAGTGTGCTTGATGACACCTAGAATTTTCCCCGTTGGTCCGATTGATTTTGGTGAAGCAAGCAATTGAAATGATCTTAGGCAAATGTTTTGAAGAGTGAACCAACTTGAAAACATATCTCTTTGTGGCCAACCTTGTGAGAAGTGTGAACCGTGCTTGGCACCTTTTGAGTCTATCCTTTTCTTTGGAAGAAACTTGAATAACTTTGACCTCTTTATCCCATCACCCATAACCTTCATGAAGTATTGGTTCGTTTGAATACCCAACTTAGGCTTTTGGCCTAAGTTGGGGGTATGGTGAAAAAGAAGGAAAGTCAAGAAGTGTGAAAAATTCCCCCTTGATAGATTGTGGAGAAAAAGATGGAACCCCTCCATGTAAAAAACTGAAAAGGAAATGAAAGAGAAGAAAAAGGTTGAAAACGAAAAATGGAAAAAGAAAGAAGAAGTGCTGTGAAATAAAGTGTGTGAAAGGAGTAAAAGAAATGGGTATCCGATGATTCATGTCTAGTCGAATAATGGGGTGGTTTATGATCATGCTTGAATGTGAAAAAGAAGGAGAAAAAGTGATTTTAAGGCCATACTTCATCAAGGTGAAAACCACTAATCCTAAATGACCATACCTTTACACTCAGCCCCATTACAAGCCTTAAAAAGACATTTGTGATCTTGAGTGAGCTTGAGTACACTTGATAATGGTGAGTCACAATTTGAAACTTTGAGTGCACAATTGAACATTGTATGAGTAGTTTGAACCTTTTGTGTTCATTTATGTTGAGTTCTAAGCAGTACTGTTTGTAGACATCCTTATTGAACCAATTGATCTTGAAGTTAACCTATGGGCAAGCAAAAATTTAAGTTTGGGGTGTTGATCAGTCTGAGATTTTGACTTATTTAGGGCATTGTTTTGATAGTTTAAGTGTCCTCAAATGCCTAATTTATGCTCTAAACTGATGTTAAAGTGTTGAGTTGCAGCTATGAAGGTTAAGGAACAAGGCAAGTATACTATTGGGCAAAAGGAACAGACAAGCTGAAGAAGTGAAGAAAAATGATCCTGGTGATCGCCAAGACAACTCGGCAAACTGCCGAGTGGCTCTTTAGCTAGCCCAAAGTTCCAGCGTGCCAGCCGTGGGGAGGAATCGACTTGGCAACAGAAATGGGCAGTCCAATTTAGTGACAACAACGTTGATTGCCTAAAGTTACAAGACCCTGAAGGCAAATAGCCAATGCAAGTCGGCGATAGATTGGAGCATAGGGCGGATCGCTGACTGGGTTGGCGAGGGGTGACTTACTTCGCCCAATGGCCCTTACGGCAAAAAAACTGGGCACCTATAAGTTTAAATTTTAAATGAAAATTGAGGAGTTCTGATCCCCCCAAGTTTGACAATTTGAGTTTTCATAATAGACTTTCAAGATAATGAAGCTAAAATTTGAGGATTTGCAAGTGGGTTTTTGAACTTATTTAATTTGGAGCATTGTTAAGACTTGGAAACTTTTACCCGACTCATGGCTTATATAGTTGGTAATTATTTCTACCTTTTTATGATGTGTTCGTACAACCCCAATTCTAGGGGTGTGATCATGTGATTATTGGCTTAATTAGCTTATGGGTATTGTTATTTACTGATTCAAATGCTTAATTGAAGTGGGTTTAATCAATAGTTGTGTATTAATCTATGAATTGTAGTTGCAAATGCAATTCTAACTTTGAGTTTTGGGCTTGCTTGAGAAAGAGGTTTTAGAACCAAGGTTTTCAATTAATGATTGTAGTTATTGGGTTGATGTGGGTTCAGATCGAGAGAGTGAATTCTAAACTCGATTCTCCCTATCTAGCTCGAGAGAGTAGATGAATTAGTGTTTTGGGCTGTTTATATTGTTAAGCTGGTTGAGGTTCGAGAGAATTCACTTAAACCGTAATAGTTGTTCGAGAGAAAGCTATTGCACTTATAGTCTAGCCTACCTCCTGAGATTTAGCAATCGAAATTTCAATTACCTATATAGTGAAATTAGATTATAATCGATCACCTCCCGAAAATTCCTCTCTATGTTGTTAACTCTTCTATTTCGTGCTTATTTGAGTTGTTAATTGACAAACTAATTCCCCCTATCTGACATTTGTTGTCACCCCTTTAAATTTAACTAAATTTTTATGATAATTTCTATTCTTACCACCAATTAGATTACGTTTGTAACTTTGTAACTGATTTCAAACTTGTACCGTTCCTAGTGGGTTTGACCCCAATTCTTCGTTAAGTTTTATACTAGGTTACGATCGCCTACACCTAGTATTGGGTGAGGTGTAATTGAGTGTTTATCACTTCTGAAATGCCTGTAAACACCACGAAACTACCAAATTATTGATCATAACATCATTACAAAAGTTTTGATAGTAAAATTGCAACAATTCGAAATATGTCCAAAAAAAGAGTCAAAATAGGATTTGGGACACATAATGTGAATCCCTAAATTGACTCCGTCAAAACGTCTTAAATGACTATTCAAGCTTGTTGATAACACTGAAGTCACCTTCCAAAATCAATTGAATGAGTGAGCAATCGTAGTTAGTAAAGAATTCAACGAAGAGTCAGGATCGAATCCCACAGGGATTGGTATATCGTGAAGAATTCCATATCAAGAAAATTGGACCGTAAATAAGCTTATTTATAGTAGTAAGACAATTGGGTGGATGGTACTACCGAATTAATATAAAGATTTGGTTATCAATTATCTCAATTAAACTACAAATGAAATCAAATCACGAGTTAAAAAGCACTATAGGGGTGTAGGGATAGGAAATCAATGTCACATAGGGGTGATTGTACTGCTCTAAAGTGATGAACATTAATGAATAAGATAAGTCATCTTCATTGATGCCAATCATTATTTGATCTCAAAGTATCTATGCATAAAATCTCCTTGTGGTCGCATCTGCAAGCCATTTGTCAAAAACTCAATACCTTACTCTATTCTCTCTTTCAAGAATAGGGAAAATAGAAATGACCCACAACCTCTCTTTCAAGCAAACCATAGAAATCAAACATAATTTGCTAGTATTGAACTAATTACACACTCCAATTGATCTCCTTCGAGCATCAACCAGAGATTAGAAGAAGGAATTAAGTTTGCAACCTTAACCCATAAGTTAAACCCATGTTATTTGACAAATTCATTCATGAATAGCAACAAAACAGAGCATAGCACAATATCAACTACGTTAAATCAACACCCAACCCCCATTTGAGCACCCCTAGATCTTTGGGTTTTAGTACCTCATCACAAAAGTAAAGAAAGTATGCCTTCCATGAAAGCAGCCATGGATAACTTGAAATCAAGCATTTAAGAGTAAACCCACTTTGGATTTAACTTCAATTTATCAAATTCAAGCTTCAAATTTTAAAAACTAAAGAAAACTAGTAAAAGTGTTCTTTCAAAGGTAAAATATTCTCCCTTCTCAAAACCTTGAACTCTCAAACTTAACTAAAAACTCGACTTATCAACAATTTTATTATTTGGGCTATTTATACTTTCCCATAATTTGGCCCAAAATCCACTTCGTAACTTACTCGACGATGTTAGTCGTGTTCACCAAGCCTGATCGGCGACTCGCCCTTCGCTCCACAACTCACCTTGTGATGCTTTAGGCTTCAGATGTTTAAACCTCAGATGACGAATTTTACTGAGTCACCCTTTCACATTTGGAAACATACTGAATACCACTTAGTTCCCCATTCGAGCATTAAATATTTGCCTTGCACACTGTCACTTTGGGTGATGTGCATCAGGCTTGCCATTCTAATTCGGCACATCGCATTTTTTCTGGAGTTCGCCGACCTTGTTTGGTAGACTCAAGTGTTATGCACTGTCAATTTGGGTGAGGTCTTTCTCAGTTGCTGATCTGCCATTCATGTTAGGCGATCAACAGTTTCACTTCACACTTCAGTTGCTGATCTGCCATTCATGTTAGGCATTTAGGACATTAAAGATTTAGCTAAATGGACCCTAAATGAGTGATTGACCAAAACTTACCGTTCAAAAGGGAATGTAACAGGCATCAAGGGCGATGACCTCACCCACTCAATGATTCACTAAGTGGGTTCGGTGGATAACACAAGCCCACCGAATGGAACAGTAGTTAAGGCCATGCGTATTCTAAAGAAAGCAAGTCGGGTTTACTCAGCGATTCGCCTAACTTCCTTGGCGAGCTAAGACAAGGAAGTTTCAGCCCAGTGCCAAATTTTCAAAGAAAAACCAACACACACACCAAATACTAGTTCCCCCCCCCCCCCCCAACATTACAATCCACGTATATGCCTTTTACTCATGGGTACTCTGATTTCCCCCATTTATCACTAAGCATTGCACTAATTGATTATTTACCCTTAAGAAAGTAGTCACCATGTCTATCATTAGGCAAAATCATGCAATTGGTCAACACTGAGCTACAAAGACTTCACTCACATCAAATTAGGCACAAACCCAACAAAATATTCAATTTATTTCAGCAATTTAACCAACACAATCATGATTTCTCTTTTTTACAGGCATTCACAATTAAAATCACATGGGCTTAGTTCAATTTCAACAATATGATGCTACCTATCAAAATCAAGCACTTAATATCACCTAAAGGGTTCAATCCCACAACCTTCATGTTTTCTAAACTAAAAAACAACAATAAAAAGTCGAAATACTAACCTTTAATCTGACAAATAATCAAGAAACTCAGGGATCGGGGTTGGGTTGACATGAAGTCCAAGAAAATGTACTCCTAGTACATTTAAGACACTCACACGATGCTCACAAACACCCAAGATGCACAATGCAACAGAAAGGAATCAAAAAAGCTCTCGAATTTCAAAGGTATTGTTTTTTCAATTTGAAAAGACCCTTGACCTTTTTATACCAGGCTCGTTTGTTGATCATGACTAACATTGCCGAATCACCAAATGATGCATAAGCTCGCCAAACTTTCCTGAACAAACATCAAACCTGAAGGCTTGTCATGACCCAAGGCTACTCTCTAGATGTGACACGGTGTACAAGACTCTGAAATGCCTCATAGCATATCATAACATAAGCACATTGGGAAAAATGTGGAAATTTAAAACTTTTCTTTACAATCGAAGACTTTTATATAATAAGAGAGAGTCTATGACACTATGTCTCAAACCATCTATAACACTTGAATACATTGTTAGGGACACAACCTTTACAAAAGTCTAAAACATAAAAGAAAGACTTAAAGGACATAATGGTCAAGACCTCGAATACTATGAGGACTCACCAATCTTTTTCTTCTTGATCTACTATGGTCCTAGCCACGAGGGTAGAAGCCGATATCACCAAACCCTACACTTATAGAAAATATAGAAATATGGGTTAGCACAAAAATGTCCTAAGTATGGAAGCCATGCATAAAAATCCTTAAAACATGCAAAAAGGGACATTTAGTTGAAACCATGCTATATGCCAATTTTGAACATCATCTTTGAAATAGTTGGAGAATGTAGCTCATAAGACAACTCATGTACAATTCATCATAGCATAAAGGATATCATCATAATCACAAGCATAGTCTCCAACATCAACATAAGGCATACTCCAATCTTCACAACACATAGTTCACACACATAGTTAAATATAAAGGTCATCTCATCATATTAGAGCCATCACATAAGTAACCCTACATCATACTTGTGCAATGCATAGATAGGATCCCATAATCCTATCTACACTAAGTATCACTTTTAGGTCACCATAATCATGCATAACATACCTTGACCTTATCCATAGCCAACACTCATAGACAAGGAGACATTCATGTTCATAGCTTTTAACAAGTAAAGTCACTATAAGAAACACTTCATATCATACATACATAAATTCATAAATCTTCATAGCATAAGGAAACCACACCATAACTCCTTTCAAAGTCTAGTTGTGCAATGTAGAAGTGAAGTCCCATACCCCCACTCACACTAAGTAAAGCTCATTAAGAAGTCATAAGTATAGTTCATATTCATGTAGATAAATCATATAAAGCATGCAATAACTAATAAATCATCATGTCATAAGAGAAACATACCATGACCACTCTCAAAGCGTACTTGTGCAATTCATGAATGAAGTCCCACACCCCTATTCATACTAAGTAGAACCTCTTAAGGAACTATAGTACATAACTCGTGTTCTTGTTCATAGTTCATGTTCTCGTTCTTGTTCATGTAGGGAAATAGCCTTAACCGACATAGACCATGTAAGCTACATGGAATCCGGTGTCTTGCCCCCACACCGAAAAGAGGTGTCCTATTTTCTAAGGTAGAACTAATTTTTTAGCTTAGGTGGATCCATTAGCTAAAGACCTATATGGGCACATAATTACGGGATAGGGAGATTGCTACTAGAAATTGGACTTCTGGCGTAGAAAGATTTCATCTCATGAGATAACTGTTTTGGGAACCCAGACTACTGGCGTAAAAGGAACCCATTTGGAAGCCGGACTGCTGGAATGATGACTTATATTCAAATCCACTCGGTGCTAAGCATAATTTTATTTAAATTCATGTTAAGTCTTGACTTAAATTCATGTTTATGGAATGATGACTTAACACTCACTCCAATACAACATCATGATATAGCTCATAGATTCATTAGGTGAGAATGACCTTTCAACCTTAGAATCATTAATATGTGAGTAAACCTTTCACATCATGTTCATAGTGTGTTAATGAGAATATCCTTTCAATCAACACAACAACATTATCATATTCATAGACATTTCATGCATAGTCATGTGTAAGGGTATGGGGAGAATGATCTTTCAACAAAACCACAATTACACAATAGTCATAGGATCTTCACTTTCTAAGTGAATCATGAGCTCATACACAATTATTATCAACATGTACAAACTCTCATAATTTTCCCTTCAAGGGCTATGAATCAACTTAACCCAAACATCTAGAATTACTACATTAGATAAGAGGAATATCATGATTCAATAACTCAATCAACAAGTTAGTCACATCCTAGTCATGTTCATGCATTGGGTGTGTGTATGTGATTGCCCTTTAAATGATACAACAACAACAATATCATCATAGACACTTCACTCTCAACGTGTTCATAAAACTTGCACATAATATAATAATCATGCATACCCCTCATAACTTGCATTTAAGGAGCATGTTAAGTCAACACATCTAGTATTCACCACATGAGATATAGATATAGTCATAACTCAAGTACAAAATTAATTCCATGTATACACTCATATACTCATATCATAGGTCATGTGGATGAAGTCCTTTCACAATAATGCCATATACAATTCATCATACATAATAACTTCCTTCTTTAAGCCTTAACATCCTTAACTTATTCATATTAGCTTTTACCATTAAAGCCATAGAAATCATCTTCACTCTACAAGCCTTACTCACAAGAAATACCTCACATGATCATCAAGTATACCTAATTCTCAAGGTAATCCAACCACGTGCTTAATTCTCAATCAATTATGTATAGCTTTTTCATTCATAGCCCTTAAAGAACCCTAGATCACAATTCATGATTCACATCTTGCATCACTATTATATACATGGATATTCACATATTTCAATTACATTAACAACTACATGCATAATTTGATCACAATCCACCCACATCAATCATCACCCACACTTCGAGATCCAATTTGAAAAAATAGGGGAATTCATGGATTCATAGGTAATTCATCATAAAAAACAGTAGTAATTCATCAAATTGATCATAATATAAGACAATAAACACATTGAAATCGTTTTGAAAGTGAATCCATGCCATAGATTGAAAACCCTAGGTTTTGGAGAATTTCAACTTTGAGAAATAGAGTTTGAAGGGCTTTATGGAAGGAAACTATCCATAAATTAAGACTACCATACCTTGATTGGATATCCTTCATGAAATCAGAGAACAAAGATGAGTTCTTGAGCCTTAGTCTTCTAGTTCTTCTTCTTCTTCAATGGTGGTTTCTAGTGAGAAAAATATTGGATGGGAGAGTATTTGGGAATTTGATTTGGGTCTTGTGAGAATGAGTTAGTTTGTTTAGTTTAGGGGTCCAATTAAGTATTTATAGGTGTCTTAATTAATATTAAACGACCATACTTAGTTAGTTAATTAACCCTAAGCCCCTTCCCTAAACCCTAACTTTAAAACTAAGGACCCAAAACTATGTTGACTCACGAAACCCCCACCCATGGACCGTGGGTGGGTTCACGCTCTGTTCTGCACAAATGTAGATGGGACAGATATTTTTAGAGAAAAATGGGGAGGTCCAGCCTCGACCCACGACCCCCACCTACGGGGCTTGGGTCCACCCGTGATTCGTGGGTGCCCATCCATAGGTCCTTGCTATTTTTTTTACAGCTTTTTGGGCCTTCTCTTGGGTCCTCCTCAAGGACCCATGGTGGGGCCTTGGGGGTCGTCCCTTGATGTTTAAATCTAAAAACACTTGTACTACTTAACGGAGGTTAGTTTGCAACTATATTCATTACATTAAACCTAAATTGGCCACTAGTTTTAAGTTAGGCTCTTGTTTTGTCTTACTAGTTTCATCGGGTGTTACAAGGCTGATTCGGCAAACCCAATATATTCCACTTAATGCACTTCGGTGAATCGCCTTTTAAAGTTCTGATCTCCTATCTTAAGAATGAACTTTTCCATCTTTTCAATCTCACAACACGAAAAATAATTAGTCCGGGTAACGACTTTGAAGGATCGCCATTTGGGTTTTGCATCGCTTATGTTTCCCTTTTCAATCTCTCAACCTCTTCTCAACTTGCACTCACAACACACGTTATTTGAAAGCAGTAAAAACAACAATAAAGACTTGGGCTGCCTCCCAAGAAGCACCTTATTTAACATCTTGGCATGACATATTGCTCAAACTCAACAATCATTTTTGGGTTTTAGGATGGTGCCACTAGGAAAAGTTTCCTTTTGCCTTGGATTTAGATGATTAGCAATTTGACCGAGTTGGGTCTCTAGCTGCATGACAGAAACTAAGTGTGAAGTTACTATCTGAGATAAAGTGGAGAAGTTATTTTTCAAATCCTTGAACACCTTATTGGACCCTTCAACCTTGTTGTAGATCCTTACAAGTATGTCTTTTGTCCGACTTCCTTCTATCCCAGTTGGTTATTTTGGTCATGGACGATCATGAGAAGACACATATCTATCTGTGTCCATCTCCCTATTTCTCTAATTTCCACCCCACCAGTGTCTCCAACCATTATATTTATCCTGGTTCCAACCTTGTCATTGATAATTGTTGTGAGACCCCCCCCCCCTCGTTAGATTTCCCAAGTATTGGACTTCTTTACTATATAACGCCTTGAATTTGGCCTCATTCGGGAACTGCCTAATGTTGGTTCTAGCTGCATTTACCGACCTGGTTCCACTTCTTATGACATGTTTAGACAACAAATGGATTTTGGTCATAATTTTGGCCATGTTTAAATCCCTTTTATGGTCCGTCTCGATTTGTTCTTTTGCTCAAACACACTGTAGAATAGTCATTTGGTCCTCTCTAGTATGCCATGCTCAGTCAATCTTAGTCATATCATCTAGAAACTATATCATACAGTTGTCTAATCAATCCAACATGGATTAATTGATCAGCCACACCTTTATTGATGGATGGAAAATTGTTTGGACTACTATGTATTGGACATTGCAAGAGCATCTTCTTGAACCTCATCCATGTTTCATGCAAAGGCTCACCTCCAGCACATTTAATTCTTTTGATTTGGACACGAAATTTAACCATCTTCAAGGGTGGAAAGAATCTTTCCAAGAATGCCTTAATTAGCTCATCCCACAAAGGAATAGATTCAGTTGGCAACTCTGCCAACCATATTGTAGCCTTTCCCGTTATAGAGAAATGGAATAACTTCAACCTTATGGATTATTGGGAGATATTCTTAAACACAAAGGGTCCGCACACCTCCTTGAAATTCTTAAGGTGATCATGGGGATCCTCTTGAGCTAGACCACCAACAATTCCTTTCATTTAGAGCAATTGTATCATGATTCTTCTGATGTAAATCACCTTTCTCCAAGTTGTAGGAGGTATTCGGATTCCTATCGTGGTTTGAATGATATTAATGGGAATGTCAATGAGATCACACATATTGTCATTTTGATTATAGTGGCTGTCATTTTCACTCCCACGGTCACTCATTTTGTTAACCTGCAAATCAGCAAATAACAACACCAAACAAAAAATCTACTACAAATAAACAAAATTAAAATATAATTCCTCAATTAGAATTCTAAAACACCACTCCCCGGCAGCGGCACCATTTTTTATAACTCCAAAACCAATTAAAAGAGTGAGCGGTTGTAGTTAGTAAAAAACCCAACGAAGAGTTGAGTTTGAATCCCACAGGGAATGGTATATCATAGAGAATTACTTATCAAGAAAATTGGAGTTTAAATTTGCTGATTTGTAATAGTAAGACAGTTGGGTGGATGGTACCACCAACTTAATATCAAGCTTTGGTTATCAATTATCGCAATTAAATAATTATTTAACCGAAATCAAGAGTTAAAAATCAATCAAGGGGTGCGGGTATTGGAAATAAATTTCACATAGGGATGATTGTGCTGCTCTATGGTGATGAACATTCATAAATAGGCTAAGTCATCTTCATTGATGCTAATAATCTTTCGATCTCAAAGCATCAATGTATATATTCTCCTTTTGGTCTCATCTACATGCCATTTCTCAACAACCCATTACCTTACTCTATTCTCTCTTTCAAAAATAGGGCAAATAGATCCGAACCATAACCTCTCTTTCAAGAAATCCATAAACATCAAACCTAAATTTGTAGTATTTAACTAATTACCCACTCCATTAAATCTCTTTTGTGTCACGCCCTGAGGCTACCCCAAGGACGCGGACACGGGACCTAGGATCACGAGTGACTCCAAGCTAACCCTGCTGGAATATCATAAGCATACTAAGATAATTGAAATAAGATAATTCTTGTACGGAAGCATAAAGCATGATATAAAGGAAAATGATTGGGAATACCCATTCTAAATCTAAATATATAAGACTAAGTTTAATGACATCTGAAAGATCAAACTCAACTAAAATTGAATCTAACTATGTCTGAAAGATAGCCTCTAACTGACTAGAGCTGCTGGGACATGCTCCCAGCTAACTTTTAGCAAAAATAGAAATTGAAGACTGAAAATAGAAAGATAACATGTCACTCGTCCTCGAAGAATGAGGACTCACCACACATGTTGCTGAACTGGAGATCGAGAACTGATCTATGTGTGATTTGAATGCTAAGGACTTGAACCTACATAACGAGAAGATGTAGTGCAGAGTATGTGTCAGTACTTGAAGGTACTGAGTATGCAGGTTAGAATAAAGCTGAACAATATAACATAACTGAAATAGAGCATACTAATCAATGATAGAAGATAAACATGAAGAATATACTAAACATGCTAAATATGAACTAACTAAATGAAATGACCAAGCTTATAATGTCCTAAACTTGAATACTGAACTATGAATGATTACCTCGTTAATACACTAGAATATGTCTGTGGGAGCTACTAATAATAGGCATAAAACCATATGAGCTAAATGTGGAGTCTGATGTATATGCCTCACCGAGAGGACCCAATATACCTTGTTGAGGGTATAGAGGCATGACTAGTGTGATCACTAAGTATAATGCCCACACAGGGGACTTACCTACGGGGCACGTAGTTATGGGACTATGCGGGTGATTGACCCTAGTCCAACTCAGTATTAATGTTACTCTTAATAGAATATATGAAATACAATAAACTATAATAAACTGAATAGCTCGATATTCTGATATGTTAACTAAAAATGCAACATTAATATACTGATAATGAAACATTCTTTACTGGAGCATGTATAACTGAATAAACTGACGTAACAAGTGTAATTTATGAACTAAACGAATCTACAGAGCTAGGCTTTTGAGTTACATGTAAGGACTAAGCAATAATTCCATTAAAAACATGATATTCTGATTTGTATTAGTCTAATAGTTGAATCACAACATAAATCTGAAATTCTAGAAACCCTAGGTCTAAATATGGTGTAGAGAATCAAGAATTTAACTAAATTCTAGGGACCTAAAGGTTGAAAGGAACCCACTAGTGAAAGCCCACATACCTGGTGATGAATTTCACGGAGAAATCTTTCGATTTCAGGGCTGAAACTGATGAAAACCTGTTGCGTTCTTTGAGAGGGGTTTGGTCGACTCTTTCTCTTTCTTTTTGTTCAACTTGATGAATATTTGGAGAATGAGTTGACTAGGGTAAGTTCTAATTTAGTTACTAGGCTAAAACTGACAAAGACCACGTAGTTTAGGGGTCCAACGCATATGGGAAAGACCAAATGACCCCTAATTAAAAAGTTGTCATTGTCACCAACGGACCAGACCAACGATCCATTCTGGTCGGTTGTCGTTCACGACTGGGTGCTGGAATCTGGGGTCTCGATCCACGGTCCGTTGTCTGACCTATAGTTTGTGGGTCCGGTCGTGGGTCGACCCTTAGATGATTTTTATCCTGGGTTCTGGGAGGGAGTTACTAGTGGCCATCTATGCACCTCACCTATGGTCCATGGGTGGTGCCTGTCTGTTGCACCTGCAACTTCTAAAATCTGCATTTTGGTATGTCTAAGATACAGGGTGTTACATTATCTCCCCCTTGGGATCATTCATCCTCAAATGAAGACTAAAACTAGCTGGATAGGGAGGGAAAGAGCTGCAAACCCTACCACTAACTACTAGAAAGTGATTTCTAACTGAACTAAGTTCCAAGAACATGCAAATACCCTGAAACTACAAGTATAAACTGAAGGAACATGATACTAAGATTGAATCTACGCAAGAGTAACTAAAAAACTAGAGAGGAACTATTACCTCAAGCTAGAATGGAATTGGAAGGAAAGAGATGAGGATACTTGTCCTTCGTGGCTACTTCTACTTCCCAAGTAGCTCCCTCTACGGACTGGATCCTCCACAAAACCTTAACTGAAGCGACTTCTTTGTTTCTAAACCTTCTAACCTAAAGATCAAGAATTTCAACTGGTACATCCTCATAAGTGAGACTATCCTTAACAACCACACTTTCCAAAGGTGATGCCGTATCACCCACACACTTCTTCAACAATGAAATGTGAAAGACCGGATGCACTGCTGCTAGTTCTGCTGGCAACTCTAACTCATAAGCCACTTTACCAAATATTTTCAAGATCTTGTAAGGGCCTACATATCTAGGACTGAGCTTCCCTTTCTTGCAAAATATCATCACCCCCTTCATAGGTGACACTTTTAGGTAAGCTCAATCATCAATTTGGAACTCCAAGTCCCTTCTCCTTACATCTGCATAGGACTTCTGGTGACTCTAGGCTTTCTTCAGTCTATCTATAGCATCATGAACCAAATTTGGCCCTATCAAGGCTGCTTCACCTACTTCAAACCAACCAACTGGAGATTTACATCTACACCCATATAATGCTTCATAAGGGGCCATCTGAATGCTGTAATGGTAGCTATTATTGTAGGCGAACTCGATAAGAGAAAGGTGATCATCCCAACTACCCTTGAAGTCTATCACACAAGTTCTCAACATGTCCTCTAAGGTCTGAGTGGTACGTTCTGCCTGACCATCCGTCTGTGGATGAAATGTTGTGCTGAGGTTAACTTGAGTGCCAAGACCTTTCTGAAATGACTTCTAGAAATGAGAGGTAAACTAAGGACCTCTATCTGAGATGATAGAAAAAGGAACCCCATGCAACCTGACTATCTCATTAATCTAAAGCTTGTCGTAGTCCTCCACTGAATCTGTAGTCTTAATAGCCAAAAGTGAGAAGACTTAGTAACTCTGTCAACTATCACCAAAATGGAGTCATGTTGTCTGCGAGTACAAGGTAAACCTATAATGAAGTCCATGTTGATCACTTCCTACTTCCATGTAGGAATGTTGATCTCTTGAGTCATACCTCCTAGTTTCTGATGTTCTACCTTCACTTGCTGGCAATTTGGGCACTTAGCCAAAAAATCTGCTATATCCCTTTCCAAGCCATTCCACAAAAGGACTTCTGGCAGATCATGTTACATCTTAGTGGCACCTGGATGAATAGAATATCTAGATTTATGGGCTTCTGCAAGAATCTACTGTCTCAACTCTCCCACCTTAGGAACACATAAACGACCTTGATAGTGAAGCACACCATCTCCCCTTGGGAGAAAACCTCAACTCTTTGCTGATGAACTATACCCTTCAATTGAAGTAATATCAGATCACTGCACTGCTTTTCCTTAACCTTCGATACCAAAGAAGATTCTGACCCATTCTGAACTATTAAGCCACAATCTGATATGCTCATAAGGCAAACTCCCAAGAGAGCAAGTCTGTGAACATCTTTCGCTAGTTCTTTTCTTTCTTCTTTAATATATGCTACACTACCCATAGATAGTCTACTAAGAGTGTCTGCTACCACATTGGCCTTACCAAGATGATAAAGCACACTCATATCATAGTCTTTGAGGAACTCAAGCTATCTCCTCTGGCAAAGATTCAACTCTTTCTGGGTGAACACATACTGAAGGCTCTTATGGTCAGTGAACACATCTATATGAACACCATGCAAGTAATGTCTCCAAATATTTAGGGCAAATACCACCGCTGCAAGCTCGAGGTCATGAGTCGGATAGTTCTTCTCGTGCACCTTAAGATGTCTAGAAGCATAACCTATAACCTACCCCGCTGCATCAACACACAACCTAGGCCGACTCTGGATGCATCACAATAGATCATATAACTGTCTGAACACTCTGGTAGAGTCAAAACAGGAGTGGTAGTCAACCTAGTTTTCAATTCTGTGAAGCTCTTCTCACACTCATCTGACCACTGAAACTTGACCTTTTTCTAGGTTAACTTAGTCAATGGAGAAACTATGGATGAAAATCCTTCCACGAACCTTCTGTAATAACTCGCCAAACTCAAGAAACTTCTGATATCTATGGGAAAGGTAGGTCTGGGCCATTTTTTTACTGCCTCTATTTTTTGAGAATCCACTCGGATCCCTTCGCTAGACACAATATTCCCAAGGAAAGCAACTGATTACAACCAAAACTCACATTTGCTAATCTTAGTGAATAACTGGCAATCTTTGAGAGTTTGCAGGACAACCCTCAAATGAGTCGCATGTTCTTCCTCATTCCTAGAGTAAATAAGGATATCATCAATAAAGGCGATAACGAACAAGTCCAAATACTGCTTGAACATCTTGTTCATCAAATCCATAAAAGTTGTAGGAGCATTGGTTAGTACAAATGATATAACTACAAATTCTAATGACCATACCGAGTTCTAAAGGTTGTTTTCGGAATGTCACTATCTCTGACTCTGAGCTGATGATAACCGGATTTGAGATTTAACTTCGACAAATGACTAGCACCCTGAAGTTGGTCAAACAAGTCATCAATCCTGGGGATAGGGTACTTATTCTTGATTGTGACTTTGTTCAACTATCGATAGTCAATGCACATCCAGAGAGAACCATCTTTCTTTTTCACGAACAACACTAGTGCACCTCATGGGGAAATACTAGTTTTCATGAAACCCTTATCTAAAAGGTCTTTCAACTGCTCTTTCAATTCCTTAAGCTCAGCTGGAGCCATTCTGTAAGGAGGAATAAAAATAGGCTGGGTATCTAGAAGGAGATCAATTCCAAAGTCGATTTCCCTTTTGGGAGGAACTTTGGGAAGATCTTCTGGAAACACTTTTGGGAACTCACTTACTACAGGAACTGACTTAAGAGTTGGGGTTTTGGAGCTTGAATCCTTAACCCGAACTAGATGATAGCGATAACCCTTAGAGATCATATTTCTGGCCTTAAGGTAATAAATGAATCGACCCATAGGCACTAAACTACTACCCTTCCATTCTAAGATTTGATCATCAACCAACGATCCTAGTTCTACAATCGACTGAGGTATAATAGGAATGTAACCAATCCATGCCTAGAATGACAGCAAAGTCTACAATTTTTAACTTTACAAGGTCTGCTGAGGTAACTTTCTGAGTGACTGCGACAGGGAAATTTTTGTATACCTATCTAGCTATAACTGTGTCACCGACTGGAATAGAGACTGAGAAGGGTTCTACAAGAGTTTCTGGACTGACACCGAAGTTTACTGCTATATATGGAGTTACAAAAGAAAGAGTAGCCCTTGGATCTAACAAAGCATAAACATCTAAGTGAAAGACTTGTAACGTACCAATGACCACATCAGGAGAATCTTCCTGATCCTGGCGAGCCTGAAGAGCATACAACCTGTTCTGGCGCTAACCGCCACCTGTACCAGATGAGTTAAACTGCTGAGTCGGGCGACCTGCTGGTGCTGCTAAATTTGTGGACTGAGCTCTACTATTATTACCTCCTTGACGCTATTTAGAAGAAGGACAATCTCTCAACCTGGGACCAGTCTGACCATACCCAAAACATCCTTCCTTTCCTGCAAGACACTCGCCCGGATGGTTCTTACCACACTTGGACAATTTGGGTAGGTTCTAGTACCTGAAACACTCCCCTGAGACTTAGAGCCTGATGCCCTACCTTTCAGATCCTGTCAAAACCTAGAGGATGGAGAACACTAGTTGATGAAGGTGCTGGAGCGGTAGATTTCTGCTGAAACTGCAAGCGATTCCCACCATTCAATTTCTGCTGAGAATACTCATAGTACCTGTCATAGCCTTCTTATTGTCCTTATCTTGTTCCCTAAGATTGTCTCCCTTAACCTACTGCGCATGAGTCATACGCCTAAAGATATTCATATTTTCCAGCAACATGGTGTTTCGGCACTCCATTTTCACTAGATTGGATACCCCATACAGAAACTTATTCATTTGTGACCTCGAAATAACAACCATATGTGGAGCATACCTGGAGAGTTGGGTGAACTTGAGTCTGTACTCTTGGATTGACATACTACCTTGCCTCAAATTCATAAATTCCTGAGCCTTTGCCTCTCTCAACTCTCTTGGAAAGAACCTGTCCAGAAAAGCTTTATTAAAACACTGCCAAGTCACAGTAGCTGCATCAGTACCCCTTTTTTCCTTCCACTGAGTGAACCAAATGAGAGCCACATCCTTAAGTTGTTAAGAGGCCAACCAAACCCTATCATTCCCAGTTATCACTCCAAAGATTTTCTTAACCTCATCAAAGAAGTTCTAGGGATCTTCTCCAACTTGGGACCCTAGAAACTCAGGTGGGTTCATCCTAAAAAAATCCCGAACTCTAGCTGCAGCTGACCCAACATTAGCATTGGTAGGAACTGGGGCCTACTGATTGTTTTGGTTGGCCACACTCTGAGCCAAAAGCTGAATAACGTTTCGAAACTCTACATTCTAAACCTCTTAATCTGGAACTGGAGGAACTGCGTTAGTATTCCTTACGTAAGCTCTACAAGGAGGCATGATCTAAAATGCATAGCGACGAGCTAGAAGGTAGATCATACCCACGCCGATAAGAATAACAAGAAAATGAAGTTTTCCTAAACCACTTTGTAGCCTCCCTCTCATTAGATGTGGTGCACTTCACAACCATGAAAAGGAATTTACTTAGTGTGGATTTTTAGACATCCTAGGACACTTAAATCTGGCTCTGATACCAAGTTTTTCATACCCCAAGGCAAGCCCCAGGATGCAGACACGGGACCTAGGATCACGAGTGACCCCAACCTAACCCTGCTGGCATATCATAAGCATACTAAGATAAATGAAATAAGATAATTCTTGTGTGGAAGTTTAAAGCATGACATAAAGGAAAATGATGGGGAATTCCCATTCTAAATCTGAATATATAAGACTGAGTTTAATGACACCTAAAAGATCAAACTCAACTAAAATTGAATCTAACTATATGTGTAAGAAATCCTTTAACTAACTAGAGCTGCTGGAACATGCCCCCACCTAACTTCTAGCAAAACCTGAAACTGAAGACTGAAAATAGAAGGATAACATATTACACGTCCACGAAGAATGAGGACTCACCACTAATGCTGCTGAACTAGAGATCGAGAACCGATCCATGCGTAATTTGGATGCTGAGGACCTGAACCTACATCACGAGAAGATGTAGCACAAACTATGCGTCAGTACTTAAAGTTATTGAGCATGCAGGATCGAATAAATCAATATAACATAACTGAAATAGAGCATATTGATCAACGATATAAGATAAACATGACGAATATACTAAACATAGTGAATATGAACTGACTAAATGTAATGACCAAGCTTATAACGTGCTGAAACTGAATACTGAACTATGACTGATAACCTGGTCAATACACTAGAATCTGTCTGTGAGAGCTACTAATAATCGACAGAAAACCACATGAGCTAAATGTCGAGTCCGATGTATACGCCCTATCGATAGGACCAAATAAACCTTGCCAAGGGTATATACGCATGACTGGCATGATCACTAAGTATAATGCCCATATATGGGACTTACCTACGGGGCACGTAATTCTGGGACTATGCGGGTGATTGACCCTAGTCCAACTCAGTATTATCTTACTCTTAATAGAATATATGAAATGCAATAAACTGTAATAAACTGAATAGCTTGAGATTCTGACATGTTAACTGAAAATACAACATTAATATACTGATAATGAAACATTCTTAACTGGAGCATGTATAACTGAATAAACTGATGTAACAAGTGTAATTTATGAACTAAACGAATCTACAGAGCTAGGCTTTTGAGTTACATGTAAGGACTAAGCAATAATTCCATTAAAAACATGATATTCTGATTTGGATTAGTCTAATAGTTGAATCACAACATAAATCTGAAATTCTAGAAACCTTAGGTCTAAAGATGGTGTAGAGAATCAAGAATATAACTGAATTCTAGGGACCTAAAGGGTGAAAGGAACCCACTAGTGAAATCCCACATACCTGGTGATGAATTCCATGGAGAAATCTTTCGATTTCAGGGCTGAAACTGATGAAAACCTATTGCGTTCTTTGAGAGGGGTTTGGTCGACTCTTTCTCTTTCTTTTTGTTCAACTTGATGAATTTTTGGAGAATGAGTTGACTAGGGTAAGTTATATTTTAGTTACTAGGCTAAAACTGATCAAAACCACATGAATTAGGGGTTAATTGACGTAGCTTAGGGGTCCAACGCATAGGGAAAAGACCAAACGATCCTTGACTTAAAAGTTATCGAGGTCACCGACGGACCGTGGATGGATCGAAGGTCCGTTTATGTTGGCCATCGTTCACGAATGGGAGCTGGAATCTAGGGTCTCAATCCATGGACCAGGACCACGGCCTGTGGTCTGACCTACGGTCCGTGGGTCCGGTCGTGGGTCGACTCTTAGATGATTTTTCTCTTGGGCTCTGGGAGGGAGCTGCAGGTGGCCATCTACGGACCCCACCTACAGTCCGTGGATCACCCTACGGTCCATGGGTAGTGCCCGTCTATGGCAGCTACAACATCTGAAATCTACATTTTGGTCTGTCCAGGATACGGGGTGTTACATTTCGAGCATCAACCGTAGATCATAAGTAGGAATTAAGTTTGCAACCTTTAACCATAAGTTAACCCTATGGTAACTAGACCAAATTCATTCATAAAAAACCAAAAAATAAAGCATAGCATAATATGCACTACATTTAATCAACACCTAACCTCATTTGAGCACCCCCTAGATTATGGGGTTTTAGCCACCCATCACAAAAAGTAAACAAAGTATACCTTCTATGAAATAAGCCATGGGTAACTTGAAATCAAGCATTAAAGAGAAACCCAATGTAGATTTAACTTCAGTTATCACATTCAGGCTTCAAATTGTAAAACACCAAGAAAAATTGAAAAACTGTTCTTTTAAAGGTAAAGTATTCTCCTTTCACAAAACTCTCAAAACCTTTAACTCTCAAAACTAACTAACCCTCACTTATCAACAAATTTATCATTTGGGCTATTTATACTTTCCCAAAATTTGGCCCAAAATCCACTTTGTAACTTACTCGGTGAGGCATTGAGGACACTAATTATTGATCTAAATGGACCTTAAATGAGTGATATTTTACCACTCGTCACTTGTGCCCTGAAACATGGCTCAATTCCATTCCTAGAATAGCAAAAATGAACACAAGCAACAAAATCCTAAATAATGAAATGAGAGTGCCCCTTCAGGGACAAGAATTACCTCAAACGGAGAGCCTCCAACACTTCTTGAACATTCCAATGTGTAGCCACAAAGATTCTAAACGTCCACAACTTTGACACATGTCAATCAGAGCTCCCACACTCAAGATATCGCATTTTGAAGTTTCAAAGATTTGTTAATAATAACCTTATAAAGGCTAGGAATTTACCTTCGGCAAACGCGGGACCTAATCCGCAAACACAGAGGGAACCCACATTCTTCTCTATTAATATGGGCACTTGCTTAGTGAATGTGTAGAAAAACCAGTTCTTCCTCTGTGAATGCGGGACCAGGTCTGCAAATGCGGAGATCAAGTTCAGATGCACATGCACAATCTAAACTTTAAGAGTTGAAAAATACGTTGACGGGGTGGTCCGGAGTCAATCAGAACCCTGTGCGTGAAAAAGAAATATGCTACCCTATCAAATTCGGCATTGCAGACGCAAGGAAACCATCAAAACTTCCATCTAAGGTTGTTTCAATTAAAAGTGGGTCCCACCCCAAGTTCTAGTTTTAGCCAAAATACACAATAAGGCTAAAAATTAGACCGGAAGCCTAGGGAACAAAACAAAAGGTAATTCTAGAAAAAGAACTCAACAGTTCGGAGCTTATGCGCTTAGAGAATTCTAATCCAAGCACTTTTACCAAGATTGTTGACCAAAGTCAAACCTTGTCTTAAGCTTCCAAGTAAAAATGCTTTATGGCACAAACTCACACATGAAGTCTCGAGGCCAGAACCAAAATTGTCCCTAGCCTAAAATGGCCCTTCCGCAGTTGATAAAACCATTAGATTAACATTTTGAGGTCGTCTTCAAAAACTATTGAATGGAGTCAATGATTCATGTTTCAAAGGCTCAAAACATATAAACTCGCACAAAATCTAAATGAACTACCCAATTACAAAAGTATAAGTCCCATCAAGTCATAAATGACTTTGGGTTGCTATAGGAAAGATCTAAAAATTGAAAAGATCACAAACAAAATAAACTTACATGGTGAGTAATTATAACATCTATGCTTTAATGGGTGTGTACTTGGTTGTCTGTGTGAGATGGATTGGCTTGCGATGATTACTAGGTTGTGTTGGTGTGAAATTATTTTCATTCTATATTGATCGCATAAGTGCACCTTATTTTTCAAACAAAAGAGCTCTATGAGATAACTATTTATTTTAGCTCCAAGGTAGCGGGAATATTTATTTTTTCACTCATTTTTTTACTAATGTAAACTTGGTTTTGAAAATAATGTACCATTTCACATTATAAAGCATATGTTGATATGCCCTAGCTGCCCGCAGATTGAATTTTGTGTACTACTTTTATGATAATCTGAGACGGGTTTCGTAGTTGTCTCAGAGTTCCACAGGACAGCCATTGAGACAATTTTGGAATTTTTTTACTTCAACCATGCATTGGCCACATGTGCATTGCATCTTCTTTTCTGATTGACTATCTGTGTTGTTGAATTTGTGTGGTAGAACTATTGATGTCTTTCTTGTCGGTAGTTTTAGGTTATTTTTAGACTTATATTATACTCTTGTTAGAACTATTTTGCTACTTATTTATATATTTGATCTTTTTAAGATAGGTCCGCCTATAATTCCTACTAAGTACCACATGTTTCGGTACTCACACTACATTTCTCTATTTTTTTCTGATGCAACTCCAAGTACGAGCCACCCTATATGAGCGTTGGATCTTTCTTTGAAATCATAGACTTGGATCATAGGTAACTCCTTGCATTTAGACTTGTTGTTTTACATAATTTGTACTAACTTTTATTTTGTATTTTAATTATTTAGTTCTCATGTATTTATAGCCTTTCTATACATAGTAGTTCTTGTATAGGTGACACCATTTCCGGGGGTAGGTCATGTTCTAGTTTGTATTTTTGGTCACTTTCAGACCTCTTTGATATATTTTGTATCGAACTAGAGATTCAGGATATGACCTATTTTCTATACTCATTCTTGTGTTCCTGTTATTCATATTATTATTATTAAATGGTTGTCTTCCACAAGTTTTAGTTTGGGTTTAGGCTTCCCTACTCGAGGGTTATAGTAGGTGTCATCATGACTCAATTTTAGGTCGTGACAAAGAAAAATGACTTATAAATAAGAACTAAGCTTGTATGTGGTGTGACCGGTACAGGAGCATATAATTTCAGAAAGCTATATACACAAATCTATCTAATCAAAATACAAAATGCGTAGATAGGTCCAAACACAAGTAAAAGCATAAAGCTTGGATGTTAAGAACTCACTAGAGTCTGAGTCTGCATCAGTCGGGGAACATCAAACTCTCAATGAGGGTTGTTCGTACTGGGAGTTGCCTAAAAAAAAGATGCAGAAGTGTAGTATGAGTACCAAGATACGTGGTATTCAATAGACATCATAGGCCAATGGAGCTCAAAAATATTATATATATATATATATATATATATATATATATATATAAGATGATTCTAACATTTCAGTCTAAAGATGTTAAGAAGAAAAAAGATATCAATAAAATGAGAAAAGGAAAAAATGAGCAGCACAATTCAACAAGCAGGAAGCACCCAACTACAATAGCACCACGGCAAATTGATCATGTATGGTAATACAAAGCAGGATGCTCAATCCATAAAAGTAGAAGCCAAGAAGAAACGTTAAGCCACACAGGTTGTTACCTCAGACTCTTCAACAGATGAAATGAATTAGAATCATAAATTAAAACGTAATTGACTGGCCTCCTTGAGTATCTCTAAGAGTTTATTAATAAAAAGTCACAATTGCAACCAAAGCTTAAAAAAACCAAGTAGTTACCATTTCAATCATACAATCTCTAATGTAATACATTTCTTTTTTCTCAAAACCTTTTCTCTTTTTGTTAAAACAATGATCTGCTCTTTTAGAGCTCAACATGTGTGGAACTTACTAAAACTCATTTCATTAATAAATTGTAAAATTTACGAACATTTTTCATGAAACGATGCCATTCCTTCCTTTTGAGTTGTTTATGTATTATATATTTTTATTAGACTGACTTATATATATAGCCTTTCTGTTCTTAGATGCCCCTATATTGGTGACACTAGGTCTGGGGTTTGGTTCTAGCTTATAGTTCGTCTTTCTCGGCTAATCTCAAGCCCATTTTTTATATTATGTAAGACTTTTTAATTCTTCAAGGACATATAGAAATATAATGATGGATAGACTAAAATTGACATAACAAATCAATGTGTAAGTAATGTATAATAGTTGAGTTTTTCATTAAGATCTTAACACTTCTATTGAAGGATTTATAAGAATGATTTATCTTGTTAGGGATTATACAACTATAACATATACACAAGTACTTTTTATTAAATTTATTAGTATACAGTATACGAAAAAATATAATTATTTAAGAACTTTTTCACTAATCTAACGATAAATGGTTCATAGCTAACCATATTTTTAAATAATATTTTGTTAAATAGAATTAGCGTCGAACATTGTAGTTTAGCTATAGAATTTGTCCATTTTTAACTCCTCTTTTTAGTAATTATAATTACATAAAACTCATTGCATGATTGATTTATATAATCCTAACTTGTTTGGAATGGCCAAAACATATTATAATGCTAATATTTCAACATGCTTAAGTAATAAACATAAACTAATACTGAGATGAAAACCCGTAGAACATAAGCTTCATTTCATTAGCCACTAATAAGGAATTTATTAGATTAACCAGGTCAACATAAACACCAAATAGTTGTTTCACAACTACTAATCAAGAATTGTCTTGGAAACTCAATACTTTGCAACAAAGGCAAACATTTCCTTATTCAACGACACATGTTAGTGAAACACAACACTTACAAACTCCATTAATACATTCTCTAATTCCAATTCTTAGGAATGGAATTATTGCTAAACAATCATGATAATCATTGCACTGTTTTCCCAGAGCCATATTTGACGATTAAAAAATTATTAGCAGATCGCTAAATAGACCTAACAAATCGATTTAAAAAATAGGCTAATAAATAGTTCAAATTGACTCATGAAAAATCTTATTGAATTTTGAAATATAAATAAGTCAATAATAACAATATTAATAATAATACTAATGAAGAAAAGCTTCTTCGGTGTATAAATATATCTATAGTAATAAAAATGAAATTAAAATTTATTAAGAATCTGTTCTTTGGGTTATGACACAAATTTTAGAACATTTGAGTTGACAACCCTAATAAATCATAATTTTAGTAAACCTTATCATCATTACACAATCAAATCTCTTTATCACAATGTCATTTATTCATATATTTTGTAACTTGATATCAAAATTTAGTTCAAGACTAAATAAAAAAGTAAAACATGAAAATTTAATTCAAAATAAAATTTGCAATTATAATAACATATTTTATATAATGTAATTATCATAGAAAAATTTGACTTGTCATAAAGAAAATCGAGAAATAAAGAAATACTAACTACATGAAATAATTAGAAAAAACCGAATCATCAAAGCCTTCTCCATGTTATATTATGAAAACTAGTAAATTGTCTTTTTTACTTTGAAATATTTGTTTTGTTAGATCATATATAGTACTTAGTACATTAAGCTCTTACCAATCTTTTATAGTAAATAGATACGACTATGAAAATAATAACATGGTTATTTATTTTCCTTTTTTTAATGTAATAACACTCCAGGCCAGTTATGTGTTGATGTCTACCTTTAGTCATTTTTTCATTCATATAGCGACCCCAAGTCATTGATAACTTGTGAAACAAATATTTTGGTCACCTGGTTGATAGTTTTGTTTTTATGCAAATTTCTATATTTTGGAGCAGTTTAACCTTGAACGGTTGATTTTGATAAGAAGTTCTAGAAGACACCCTTAGAATAATATTCAAATATTTCCATCAGCTTTTGAAGGGTCATTTTAGGCTAGTCGCATGGCTAGGTTGGTTCCAGGGACTTTCAGTGTAAGTTTATATCATTAGGAATTTTAGCATTTAAGGTTCTGCCTAACTTTGACCTCAGTAGACATTCCTGGTAAACATGCTGGGATTAGAATTATGTTATCTTGGCTAGCTCTAAGATGTCGAGTTTAGTCTCGAAGGGCCCTCGTGTGGATCGCAAGGGTTTGGGGCCAATTTTTAGCCTCTTTGTGGATTTGGACTTTAGATGGAGTTTGGGTGTGGGGCCCACTTTTTCTCGAGACTATCTAGAATGGAAGTTTTCACTACTTGATTGTGTTTGGAATGTCTAATTTGATTGGGTTGCATATGTTATTTGCAGGTATAGGGTTTCAAACAAATCCTGATCCCCCAAGTGGATCCTTGAGGGCTTAGCTGAAATTTTATGGTGCCTAATGCAGATGCCCCTGTTTTTGCGACCCCAGGGTAACTTAAGTGACCTTTGCTTTTGTGAAGATGGCTTATCTTTAGTGATCTAACTAAAGCATTCACTTCTTTAGCGGATAGTAAGGAACTTTAGCGAGATTGGCCAATCTAGGCCCTGCCCATTTAGTGGCCTCAAGATTATTTTAGCGGCGAAGTGCTCGCTTTTTTGTGGCCCACCTTTTATCGATTGGCCACTTTTGCGGTGTTAGAAGTTGCTTAAGCGCTACTTGTATAAGTGATTAAAGACTTGATACGCATATAATACATTTCCTCAACTTGTAAATGTGATATCTCCATTGTTTTTGTTCAAAAATCGGCAATTCAAAGTTGGTTGTTATCAGAGAACATGAGGCTATTCAATGGACTATTGGTGTAGTGTTGGGGATCCTTCATTTGAGTTCTATTTCCATGTTTGTGGGCTTTCTTAACTTAGTTTTTTTCTCTCATGGTGACGTTGTTGCATCTGTTGGTTCTTATTATTCTAAACCTCGAATTATGTTCCATTTTGAAACACAAGTTTAGAGTATTGCTTAAGGAGTTTATTCAAAAATTTCTGATTCAGGTCCCATGATTCCAGAATTTCTTGAGACTATTTAGAACGGAAGTTTTCACTACTCCATTGAATCTGGAATGTCTAGTTTGATTGGGTTGCATAAGTTATTTGTAGATACATGGTATCGAACCAATCCTGATCCCCAGTGGAGCCCAGAGGGTTTAGGTGAAATATTCTGGTGCCTAATGTAGATGCCCCTATTTTTGCGACCATAGGGTCACATAAGTGACCTTCGCTTTTGTGGCCAAGGCTTTTCCTTAGTGAGCTAACTAAAGCATCCACTGCTTTAGCGGCTTGGCATCCACTTTAGCGAGTTTCGCCAGCCCAAGCTATTTAGCGGGCAGTAGCATTGCTTTAGCGGCCAAGTTCTCACTTTTGTGAGGCCCACCTTTTATTGATTGGCCACTTTTGCGGTGTTAGAAGTCACTTAAGTGCTAAATGTATTAGTCACAAAAGACTTGATACGTGAACAATACATTTCCTCAACTTGTAAATGTGATATATCAACTGTTTCTACTCCAAATTCGGTGATTCAAAGTTGGTTATTATCAGAAAACTTGGCGCTATTCATTAGACTGTTGGTGTAGTGTTGGGGATCCTTCATTTGAGTTTTATTTGCATGTTTGTGGGCTTTCTTAGCTTAGCTTTTTTCTTTCATTGTGACCTTGTTGCATGGGTTGGTTTCCATTGTTCTAAGCCCTGAATTATGTTCCATTTTGAAACACAAGTTTGGAGTATTGCTAAAGGAGTTGATTCCAGAATTTCCAATTCACGTTCCTTGATTCCAATTTTGACTCAAAAATTGGTTCGTCTCCATTTTAAGTAAATCTAATGTCTAAATGACCCTATTAAAATTGAGATTCTATTTTTAATAGTGTGGCAGTGTTCCAAGGTCTTTTAAAAAGAAAAGTCCTAAAAATGTTATTCGGAGCGCGTGTGATTACCCTAAAGGTAGGTTACAACTTACCATTCCTTAAATTAAGCTTGAATATGAAAATTCATGTTGAATTAAGTGAATTGGCGGTGGGTACCTAGTTGATCATGCTACTTTACTTATAAATCATGTTTTAGGATTATTTCGGGATGTTCACTATTTGAAGCATACTAGTTGTGATATTTGATCATCCTTACCTTGTGGTTGACCTTGTTTGATGTTTATTGTTTATTGTTGGAGCATGTTTGGCCTTAGTCTCTGATTATGATAGTGCTTTCCACAGACTTGTGATATCTGAAGCTGCTTGGCCTTAGTTTATCCGCGACATTATTTCAAATAATTTAGTTCCTTGTAGACTAGAGTAGAAGACTTGAGTTTGATAGAATGAGCCTTAGATTAGGCATTTAATCAACTTTGATGGCCTTCTATCCACACTCATCTTTCTATGGCCTCATGAGATGTGTTTGAGGTTTAGAGCTTCATTTGGTGACTTAGGACTAGAGTTGGTTCGAGCATACAGTACTTTTTAATTACCTAATAGTGGACTTCATCCCACAACAGTTCTATAATTATGATTTGACATGATATCCTTCAAAAGGACCTTATAGTCACGGATTCAAGGTCTTGTCATGCTACTCATTACCCTCTATGGAGTTGATTCCTACTAGTCACAGATTTAAGGTTTGGTCATTATTCTCTATATCCTCTTAAGGTCTGAGCTCTGCACCTCTTAGATTTGGGTGACTCTTATTGGTTACTTGCCTTCTCCAATTTTATACTCATCGTGATTCATTCTTAGTAGATATAACTATTATGTGTACCTATCGGGCTCATGGAGATCTTTTCGGGATTTTACTTAAACTTGCACACGAGTGTACCTTATGGGCTTATGGGGTCCAGTTGGGTTTAGTTAGCTGTAATTAATTCTTTTCTATCTTAGTATACTCGTGTGCATTTTCATAAATTCAATTTTGTCCTTTGCCTTTTCTAGATTATATCATTTCATATTTCTTTTAATTTGCATGCTTACTTGGCCTATGAGGCCTACTAAGTATCTATTACTTTGGTACTACTACTGCATTTTGCATTTGTTTCCTGTTACAAGTACTGAGCAGTAGTTACCAATATTGACTATTCGAGCCTATTGCATCTTGGATCAGAGGCAAGGGTGACCACTTGGTATCCTGAAATTGCCTGTCTCTATCTTTATTTTTATCGGTGGTCTTTTGCTTTTTCAAACAAGCTTTATATTTTAGTCCACTTTTGGGAGTTGCACTCTTTTTTAGAAAGATCTCTACTTTTGACGTACAGGTTCAGAGTGGGATCATTGTATATATCATTTTGGTTCGCTTTCTTCTATTAATCTATTTTTGTACTAAATTACTGCTTTCACTTTATTTCTACCCTTATATCTACTACTTGTTGAACTTGGTTACGGTTTAGCATGGCTACTAGTGGGTTATAGTAGTTCTAATCATGACTCGAGAAATTGGGTCCTGAAAAGTTGGTATCAAAGCCCGGTTCACTAGTGTCACTTTTAAGGAGCTAATACCTAGTAGTGTCCTATCGATTGATGCGGAGACATATGTATCCTATCTTTGGGAGGCTATAGCGTGTCATCATAAATGTTCTCTCACTCATATCACTTTCATGCACGGTGTGTCTTATTGGTTTCATGGAATTTCAATTATTTCATTCTTTCGCATGAGGGTAGGTACATGTCGTGGAGTAGCTACAAGTAGGGTTTGACCTCCTCAGTAGTCTAGAACAGCAACACCAACCCTAGATAGATAGAGAGGTCTAGAACCTACAATAGACCCTCTAGCAGCTCATTTTCTTGCTTAGTCTATGGGCCGGGTCTAGCCCAACCACCATTTGGACTAGCCATGCCTCCTGAGCTTCTTGGTGCCATAACTCAGCCTTTGAACATGCTTGGGGTATGAACCAACCTTACGGTGCAACTACAGTTACACAAGCACCAGCCCCCGCATTGTCTGTTTTTAATAGATTCGCCTCAGGTCTAGGTACTATTTACGGGTGCCTAACCCGTGATACCAATTGGAACTTTGCCTGTAGAGGAGCAGAATATGCTCGAAGTGTTTTTGATACTTTTGCCTTTTGATGTTTTCTGAGGTTGCAAGAGAGGAATCCCATAAGTTTCTTACTACTTGCCTCGAGAGGCTATAAACTATAGGTTTAGTGGAATCGAGAGGATTTAAATTCATATCTTAAAGTCTTAATAGGAAATCCAGGCAGTTGTGGCGTTCTTGTCTTGAGACTAAACTAGCTGCATCACCTTTGGTGCTTAGTTCAAGATTGTCTTTGAGATCAATTTTCTAGATTAGAGCAGGATTCCATGATCATGATGCGAGGTTTCACGATCTCTCCAACCAAGCCACTATGATCCTACCTTCTGAGGAGGAGAGAGTACGGTGCTTCGTTAGAGGTTTGAGACTTCAACTATAGATTAAGACCAAGGCTATGGTCTTCGTGGGCCATTCATTTATGTATGTAGTTAACCATGCACATTCTATTGAGAAGCTCCATTGTTAAGCCCATGGAGGGTAACGACATGAGATCAAGGAAAGAATGCATCTAGAACGGGTTCTGTTCTAGGTCCAAAGACTCTTACGATAGGTCTCGACAATGGTTTCAGCAGGGCTAGTCCAGCATGCCTATTCATCCGTCACTTTAGGCTTCAAAGGGTGATTAGTATTGTCATAGTAATGCCTATTTGAGTCAGAGTCTATATTGGTCCCATCTGATGCTTTATTTTAGGGTAGCCATTAATCTTTGCGTCGATTGACATACGTTGTTATAACTCTAGGAACTTTGATCATTGGTCTAGAGATTTCCCTTTGTGTAGGTGGATTTCTCTAGCTCCACAGGTAGCTCTACCAGCTCCACCAAAATTACCTCAGGTTAGAGGTAGAGGCTAGGTTCAGGAGTGTTATGGTTGTCACTAGGTTATTCAGGGTAGTCCTCAAGGAGGCAGGTGAGATTGTAGGACAAATTCCTAGGGTAGAGGCGAACATGCTCACTTGTGTGCAGCTCCAGCAGGGCAGAGAATGACGCATCGGGTGATGTGATCACAACTATGATTTTCTTATGCTATTAGCCTACCTTAGCTTATTTGATTTGGGATCTACTATTTCATATGTATCTGTATATTATGCTTCTCATTTGAGTATGAGTTCGGAGCCTTTGGTAGTGCCATTGCAGGTGTCAACGACTCTCGAACACAACTACCACATATCTCAAGCTAGAATAGAAATTGGCTCCTCCATAAAGGTCAAACAGTCATCCAAATCTACCGCATTATACTAGAGCACATGAGACTCTTCAGGAATATAATGGGGCAACATTGAAACACGGAAAACTGGGTGAATAGAGTATTTGAGGTAAGGTAAACTTATAAGCAACCTCACAAACTTTCTAGAGGAGCTCAAAAGGACTGGAATATATTGGGCTATTCAAGCCCCACCTCAAAGACCTCATCACACTCTTAATGGGTGACACATGGAGGAACTCCTCTATCACCCACTAAAACCCTCAAAGGTTGACGCCTACGATGAGCATATCTTTGGTTTCTACACTGTGCTATCCTAAGCCTATCCAAAATCACCCACTCCTGGTCCAAGGTCTCCTGAATCAAGTCAGTACCCCATGACCTAGGATCTGTACACTCAAACCACCTAACTAGAGAGCGACAACTCCTACCATATAAGGCCTCGAATGGGTCCATCTAAATACTATAGTAGCACTTTCTGTTGTATTCAAACTCTGCCAAAGGTAAGAAATATTCCCAATGACCTCAAAACTCTAAAATACAGGCCTGCATCATATTCTCGAAAAACTAAATTGTACACACTGACTACCCATTGTTCTACGGGTGAAAAGTTGTGCTAAGGTCAACATGAGTGTCCAACTTTTCCTGAAAGGTACGTCAAAATTTAGAAGTGAACTTAGAACCCTTATTTGACATAATAGACAGAATCACAACATAAAGACGAACTAACTCTAGAATAGAGATACGAGCCAACATCTCGGTGTTGGTAGAAAGTGTGCTGACTAGGTCAATCAATCAACGATGACCCAAATATAGTAAAAACCTCTAGACTTAAAGCTTCCCTTCTTGTTAGGGGGAGTTGGGTCTTTTCCTAATTATTGTATTCATATACTACATCATTTTTCCCTTTACTAAGACCCCTATATAAGTGTTTTCAACCCCCAAATTAGCCCATTCACTTCATTCTCTCCAAATTCACCAAAAAAAGAAGAACTCTCCAATATTTCTCTTTCTAGAAAGATTCAAGAAGAAGGATTCATCCTAGGGTTTCAAATCAAGTCTCAATTCCTCCATTGAAGATTAGCAGTTGGCTTTAAGTTATGGTACTTTTCATGGATTCCTTCCATTCATGGAGATCCCAAATTCTTCTATTTTAAAAGTTAAAATTCCCCAATTGAGTTAGGGTTTTCTTCAATTCCCATGGGTTCTTTTGATTATTGATTTAAATGATTGAATTATGATCTCTTATGTATGAATTGATGAAATAGTATGGTTTTATGATGTTTTCCCCTATGAACTCATGTAATCCCCATGTTTTCAAGTTGATCATATGATGTGGGATTTTGATTATGAAGAATGAGTTTTATGAAATTAAGCATGTATTGATAGATTTACATGATTTTATGATGAAATCCATATCTAACCCATGTTTTCTAAATGTTGATGATTGAAAGTGGGTTTTGAGCTGAAAGCTAAATCATGGAATTATGCATGTTCTTATGAAAGCTATGGAAATGTTTTAAGGATGCTTTGAGAGTAAAGTATCGATGATGATGTTAATGATTAGTTGTTGAAAGGATTTTTCTCATAAATACATGAAATCATGATTGTGAAAGGTTTTCTAACATAAGAAAGGATTCTAAGGTTGAAAGGTATTCTCACCTAAATGAATGAATCAATGATAAGGAGCTATCCTAATGAAACCTAGCTTGGATTGGATACTTAATTGTACCTTTCCATGTATAATGATTTAGCTTGGATTGGCAAGATGATGTGCCCTTCCATGGATAATGAGAATAAGTAAGAAACGACTATTTCGTGGGATTTATGCTTAGCACCTAGAGGATATTGAGATGGAGGCTCTCCCATTAGTAGAGGATGGGTTTCTAGTAGCAATCTCTTCATCTTTTACCTATGTACCCCCATAGAATGATTGTCTAGACAGACATTAGCTAGTAGATCCACCTAAGCTAGAAGTTTATGGTCCTTACCTTGGCAAGTAAGAGAACCCTTTTCGATGTGGGAAACACTGGGGGACCATGTTATAGCTCACATGGTCTCTATGTCGGTTAAGGCAAATTCCCCACATTAATAATGAACTAAGGTTACTTCAAGAAGTATATCATATGAGTTCAAAGGTTTTAAAGATGTTAGATTGCATTAGCCATGTTTTATGAATTATGTTTTCTAACCTTCTTATATCATGTTTTAGCTTGGTAAATTGCATGTCTTGAAATGTCCTCTTTTAACATGATTCAAATGTTTTATGCATAGCTATCATACTTGGTACATTGTTTTGTACTAACACATACTCTTGCCTACATTTTCCCCAAATGTAGGGTCCGACAGTCAGGGTCCTTAGTTTCATGGCTAGTGGTTAATTTTGAGATTCCCGAGCTTTGGTGAGTCCTCATGCTTAGAGGACGGACTTTCATTGGTTAATTTTTTTCTGTATTTCAGTTTTGGACATGATGTATGGGAAAGGCCCAATTTCATTCTATTGTATTAGATGGCTATTAAGACAAGTGTTTTAGACTTTCGCTTTTATTTTATAAAACTATTGGACTTGAAATGTTATTTTATCTCTTATGCTCTATTTATTATGTTATGAATGCTAAGTGGCTTGTATGGGGTCCCTTAGGGTCCTATATGTCAAGTTACATCTGAGGTGTACCCCTAGGTCATGACAAACTTGGTAATCAGAGCACAAGGTTTAGAATGGTCCTAGGATGTCTCATAAGCCACGTCGAGTAGAGTCTTGTTCATGAGTGTGAAGCACGCCATATTTATGAATGATAGGCTACAAGATACTTTGGAAACTCCATTTTTTTCATTACTCTAAGGTCGTGCGATAGAGTTTAACTCTATACGTTCTCTCTCATAATCCCTATTTGATGCTCTATAGGATATGGCTACTTGAAAATCTTATGCTAGAAGGAATGTGAGAGAGAATGAGGAACAAGAAGCTCCTCCCCAAGCTTTTCAAGTTTCGGTCAAGCCCTTGGCTGAGAAAGTGACTAATGCAGAGTTTAGGGTTGCTTTTCAAGTATTGGCTCAAGCCATGACAGCCCAAGTCAATAGGGAGGTTGTGGTTTCTGTGAGCCCAAATCTGGGTATGGCGGCATCTAGAGTGAGGGACTTCACTAGGACGAATCCTCCGGAGTTTCATGGTTCTAAAGTTGAGGAAGATCCTCAAGAGTTCATTGATAAGGTCTATAAGGTTTTGATGATTATGGGAGTTATGCCGGTGTAAAAGGCAGAGTTAGCCTCTTATCAACTTAAGGGTGTGGCTCAAATTTGGTTCAACTAGTGGAAAGAAGGGAGACCGGAAGATGCGGGTCCTCTTGATTAGGAGAAGTTTAAGGCCGCTTTTCTTGATAGTTTCTTTCCCCAAGAGATGAGGGAAGCCAATGTGCTTTAGTTTATTAATCTTCAACAAGAAAGTATGAGTGTGAGGGAATATGCTCTAAAGCTCACACAATTATCTAAGTATGCTACAACAATGGTTGCCGATTCAAGGGAAAGGATGAGTAAGTTCATTTTGGGTGCGTCCGAAATGGTGGTTAAAGAGTGTCGGACCACCATGCTCATTAATGAAATCGACATCTCTCGTCTCATGGTTCATGCACAACAGATTGAAGAGGAGAAACTTAAGGAAAAATCTAGGGAGGAAAAGAGGGATAAAATTGGTGACGGTAATTTCTCTCATACGAGGTCCGATGGACATGGTCGTCCTAGATTTCGACAATAGTTTTCCGGTCAAGGTTCCTCCAATGTTCCTCATAATTTTAATAAATATAGGGTGTCTAACCCTAAACCTCAAGGAGGGAATAGTAGAGGATCTTTATTGCCTGTGTCTACTTGTGTTATGTGTGGAAAGAAGCATGAGGGTAGGTGCCTAGCCGGAACAGATGGGTGCTTTAGTTGTGGTAAAAGTGGTCATAAGATGATGGACTGCCCAATGCTTATGGAAAAAGGAAGAGAGAGCAAGCAAGCTCCTCTAGCGGTTCGGGTTCAAATGCTTCTAAGAAAAACTAATTCTATGCACTTCAGACTCGTGGTGAATAAGAGGGTTCTCCTGATGTGGTTACCGGTATGTTGAAAGTTTTCCAACTTGATGTTTTTTCTTTACTTGATCCCGGTGCTACCTTTTCTTTTGTGACGCCATATGTGGCTCTGAGGTTTGATGTTCTTCCGGATGTGTTGTTAGATCCTTTTTTCTATATCTACTATTGTTGGTGATTCTATTGTGGCTAAGAGGGTCTATAGAAAGTGTCATGTTTCCTTGTCCCATAGAGTTACTCTTGTTGACTTGGTAGAGCTTGATATGTTAGACTTTGATGTTATCCTTGGGATGGATTGGTTGCATTCATGTTATCCTTTTATTGATTGTAGAACTCATGTAGTCAAGTTTCAATTCCCAAATGAGCCTATCCTAGAGTGGAAAGGGGGAAATTCTATTCCTAAGGGTCACTTTGTCTCTTATCTTAAAGCTAGAAAGATGATTTCTAAGGGTTGCGTTTACCATCTAGTTAGGGTGAGGAATGTAGATTCTGAAACCTCTATTCTTGATTCAGTCCCCATTGTTAATGAATTTCCAAAAGTGTTCCTAGATGATTTACCCAGTATTTCTTCCGAAAGGGAAATAGACTTTGAAATTGACCTTCTCCCAGATACACAACCTATCTCTATTCCTCCTTACCGTATAGCTCTGGCAGAAGTTAAGGAGTTGAAACAATAATTGAAAGATTTGTTGGATAAGGGTTTCATCCGACCAAGTATCTCTCCATGGGGTGCTCTAAGTTAATTTGTTAGAAACAAAGATAGTTCTCTTCGTATGTGTATTGACTAAAGTCAGTTGACCACGGTGACCATTAAGAATATGTATCCTCTTCCAAGGATAGATGATTTGTTTGACCAACTTCTTGAGCAAGTTATTTCTCTAAAATTGACTTTCGATCGGGTTATTACCAATTGAGAGTGAAAGATGATGATATTCCAAAAATGGCTTTTCAAACTCGATATGGTCTTTATGAGTTTTTAGTGATGTCTCTTGGTTTGACTAATGCTCCCGCGTAATTTATGGATTTGATGAATAGGGTGTTTAGATAATACCTTGATATGTTCGTAATTGTGTTCATTCATGATATATTGATCTATTTGAGAAGTGAGAATGAGCATATTGATCATTTGACGATTGTGTAGTAAATTCTCAAGGACCAACAGGTTTTTGCAAAGTTTAGCAAATGTGAGTTTTTTGTTAAGGTCTGTAGCATTTCTTGGTCATATTGTTTCAAGTAAGGGTATTGAGGTAGATCCTAATAAGAAGGATGAGGTCAAGAGTTGACTTAGACCTCTAACCCCTTCTGATATTAGAAGTTTCTTGGGTTTAGCCGGTTACTATAGAAGGTTTGTTGAGGGATTCTCTTCAATTGCCTCTCCTTTGACGACTTTGACTCAAAAGAAAGCTAAGTTTAGATGGTCCGAAGCATGTGAGAAGAGCTTTCAAGAATTGAAGGATAGACTTACTTTCACTCCAGTGTTGAATTTATCGAAAGGGACTGATGGTTTTGCAGTATATTGTGATGCCTCGAGAATTGGGTTAGGATGTGTGCTTATGCAAAATGGGAAAGTCATTGCCTATGCCTCAAGGCAAGTTTAGATTCATGAAAAGAATTATCCTACCCATGACCTTGAATTAGCGGCGGTTGTTTTTGCCTTAAATATTTGGAGGCATTTTTTGTATGGAGTTCATGTTGATGTGTTTACCGACCACAAAAGTTTGAAATATGTATTTAATCAGAAGGATCTAAATCTTCGCCAAAGAAGGTGGCTTGAGTTATTGAAATATTACAATATGAGTGTTCTCTATCACCCGAGTAAGGAAAATGTGGTGGGGATGCTCTTAGTCAGTTATCTATGGGTAGTGTTGCCCATATTGAAGAAGATATGAAAGAGTTGGTTCGAGATGTGCATAGATTGGCCCGATTGGGTGTTCAGTTAGTGGACTCCACCAAAGGTGGTATTATGGTTCACAATGGTTCTGAATCGTCTTTAATTACGGATGTGAACGCCAAGCAAGGTCTTGATACAATTTTGGTTAAGTTGAAAGAAGCAATTCTTAATACATTCGTTGAGTCTTTCTCCCAAGGGGGAGATGGAGTACTTAGATATCAAGGTCGTTTGTGTGTTCCTAATGTTGATGACTTGAGGGAACAGATCTTGTCAGATCCCACAGTTTATGGCATTCCATTCACCCAAGAGCCACCAAGATGTACCGTGATTTGCGGGACATCTATTGGTGGAATGGGATGAAAAGGACATTACAGAATTTATGACTAAGTGTCCTAATTGTAAACAAGTGAAAGTTGAGCATAAGAAACTGGGAGGTTTGTCCCAAGATATTAGCTTTCCTACTTGGAAGTTGGAAGATGTGAATATGGACTTTGTTGTTGGTTTGCCTCGCACCCGACGACAACATGACTCGATTTGGGTTATAGTAGATCAGATGATGAAATCAGCTCATTTTATTCCCGTCAAGGTTTGTTATTTGGCGGAAGATTATGATAAGTTGTACATAAGAGAAATGGTAAAGTTGCATGGAGTGCCTTTGTCTATTATTTCCGATTGTGGTACCCAATTCACTTCTCAGTTTTGGAAGTCTTTCTAAAAGGGTCTTGGTACTCATGTTAAGCTTAGTATGACTTTCCACCCCCAAACCGATGGGCAAGAGGAGCGTCATATCCAAACTTTGGAAGATATATTAAGGGCTTGTGTGATTGATTTTAAGGGTAATTAGGATGACCATTTGCCATTGATTGAGTTTGCTTATAATAGCTCACTCGAGTATTGATATGGCTCCATTTGAGGCATTATATGGTAGAACATATAGATCTCCTATAGGATGGTTTGAGGTGCGTGAAGTTTCCCTAATAGGTCCCGAGGTGGTATATAAGGCCATAGAGAAAGTTCAATGTATTAGAGTAAGGTTCAAAACAGCTCAAAGTCGGCAAAAGTCTTATGCCAAAGTGAGAAGAAATGATCTTTGAGTTTGATGTTCATGATTGGGTTTACTTGAAAATTTCACCCATGAAGGGTGTAATGAGATTTGGTAAGAAAGGGAAGCTTAGTCCCCAATATGTAGGCCCATATCGGATTTTGAGACGTGTTGGTAAGGTTGCTTATGAACTAGCTTTGCCTAATGAGTTGGCATCGGTGCATTCGGTTTCCATGTCTCTATGTTGAAGAAATGTGTGGGTGATCCAACATCCATAGTTTCCTTAGAAGGTTTGGGAGTTAAGGATAATCTTTCATATGAAGGAGTTTCGGTTGAGATTTTTGACTAGCAAGTCAAGAAGTTGAGAAATAAGGAAGAAGCTTCCGTGAAAGTATTGCTTTTGTGTAAAATCTTGCATAAACTCAGAACCCTAGTTATGTAGTTCATATAGTTCATGAATTACATTAGCTAGGACAGATAACCAGATATACATGCCTCAATTTTTGAGTGTTTCATTATTAGAAATAAATGTTGCATTTTCAGATTTGCATGTCAGATTATTGAGCTATCCAGTAAATTCAGTTATGTGGTATTTTATACATTCAATTGGGAGTAGGCTTTAGACTAAGTTGGACTAGGTTCAGTCGCCCTCAAGTCCCTGAACTATGTGCCCCCGTAGGTTATAAGTCCCCTCTGTGGGCATCAGTTTAGCTATCACGCCAGTCATGCCTCTATACTGGTAGGGTATATTGGGTCCTCTCGATGGGGCGTATACATCGGACTCCACATTTAGCTCACGTGGTTTTATGTCGGTTTTTAGTAGCTTCCACAGTTAGATTCTATTGCATTGACCAGGTTATCAGTTATAGTTCAGTATTAAGTTTCATCATGTTGTAAACTTGGTCATTGCATTCAGTTTAGTTCATATTCGGTATTTTTCAGTATAGTATCATGCTCACCTTATATCATTGCTCAGTTATATGCTTTGTTCAATTATGTATATTATTCAGCTTTATTCTATCTTGCATGCTCAGTACCTTTCAAGTACTAATGCATACTCGGTGCTACATCTTCTCGTGATTTAGGTTCAGGTCTTTAGCATTCAGATCACGTATAGATCGGTTCCTGAACTCCAATTCAGCAGCATCAGTGGTGAGTCCTCATTCTTCGAGGACAATTGACATGATTATCTTTCTACTTTCAGTCTTTAGTTTCAGTTTTGCTAGATTTAGCTGGGGCATATCCCAGTATTTCTAGTCAATTAGAAGCTTTATTTCAGACATAGTTAGATTCAGATTTAGCTTTGGAGTTTGATCTTTCAGTTGTCCTTAAACTTTCAGTTTATTTATTTAAATTTAGAATGGGTATTCCCCATCATTTCAGTTTATCTCATGTCTTATGCTTCCGCACAGTATTTCTTTTAAGTATGCTTATGATAAGCTAGCTCAGGGTTAGCTTGGGGTCACTCGTGATCCTAAGTCCTGTGTTTACGCCTTGGGGGTATCTTTAGGGCGTGACAAACATGGTATGAGAGCATTAGGTTTAAGAGTCCTAGAATTTCTGAAAAGCCGCACTAAGTAGAGTCCTTTTCATAGGTGTGAAGTGCACCACATTTAATGAGAGGGAGACTACGAAGTGTTTAAGGAAAACTTCACTTTTTTGCTATTCTTTTCGTGCGTGGGCATGATCTACCTTCTAACTCATCGTTATGCATTTCAGATCATGCCTCCTCGTAGAGCTTACGCAAGGAATGCGAATGCCAGGAATGCTAACGTAGCTCCTCCAATCCCAGATCAGGAAGTTTTGAATGCAGAGTTTTGGAATGCGATTCAACTTTTGGCTCAGAGTGTGACTAACCAGAGCAATCAGCAGGTTCTAGTTCCTGCAAATGCTAGTGATGGATCAGTGGCGACTAGGGTCCGTGATTTTGTTAGGATGAATCTGCCTGAGTTTCTAGGGTCGCATGTTGGAGAAGATCCCTAGAACTTCATTGATAAGGTCAAGAAGATCATTGGAGTGATGTAGGTAACTAGAAATGATAGGGTAGAGTTGGCGTCCTACCAACTCAAGGATGTAGCTAACATATAGTTCACGCAATGGAAAGCAAACAAGTGTGAGAATAGAGATCATGTGACTTGGGAATGCTTTACTGGAGCTTTTCTGGACAGATTCTTTTTGAGAGAGTTGAGGAGGCTAAGGCTCAGAAATTCATGAATTTGAGGCAAGGCTGATGAGTCCACAAATTTGACTAATTTAAGGCTTTATTTTGATAAGAATAGTACCCTCGAATGCTTATTTTATCTAAATATCTGATGAAAACTCTTCAGTTTCAGGTATTTGAAGTTTTAGTGAAAGCATAGACACTTAGGCGCAAAAAGGAACAAAAAGGCTGAAAAGAACGAAGATGCTAAAGTCTGAGCATCGCCAAGCACACTTGGTGATTCGCTGAAAGGATTCACTCTGCCCTTTGTTCCAGTACGCGAAGCCCTGAAGGAGAAGGATAAAAAAGGCAATAAAAAGAGCAGTCTGCGCTTCACCGAATATTTCTGCGAAACAGTACTATACCGCCCAATGGTCCAGAACGTGAAGATGCTGAAGGCAGGCATGACACGGCGATGAAATAGAAGAAGGGCGAGTCGCCAAGTCTTTCGGTAACATCAACCAACTTCGCCGAAAGATCAGCCAACGCTATTTTTTGAAGTCTATAAATACTAAACTTATTATTAATTTTAGGAGATTCGAACATTTATTTTAATTTCCAATATAGAATAGAATTTTTTGGATATTTTCTCTCAAGTTTGGAGAGGGTTTTTGGGAGACTTGAAGAAAGAAAGATTTCATCTTCCCCAAGTTGGAAGTGGGTCTTCTCCATTCTTCTTCCTTTGATTAAATCAAGGTTTAATTTCTTATACCCATTTGATTTTACTATCATTTTAGGTGTATTTTATTATTTCTTGATGTCTGGCTAAAAACCCCCATTCTTGGGGTGTGATTTAGCAAATATGTGTTGATATTATTGTTGGGTCTTGCTTGCTGATAGGTTAGATGTAGTTTAATGGTGATTTCACCTAGTGGTTGTGGTTTAATCTAAAGGGTTTGTAGTTGCAAATACAAAGCCATCTATGTATTTTCGGCTTGCCCGAGAGGGAGGTCACGAAACCAAGACCACTAGACTGATGGCCTAAGGAGTGGGCCGACATGAGGTTCAGCCTGAGAGGGTGAGCCCTAGTCCCATATCCTAACACTCAGCTCGAGAGAGTGAGTGGGGTAAGGCGTAGGCTGGTCTTCATGCGGCAAATGGGTGTCCGAGAGAAACGCATTTGAAACGGGGTAAGTTGCCCGAGAGGAAACTTATTTACATTTAAAGCTTAGCCTAGTCACTATTACTTACAAATTTCCTTTCAAAAGCATGTACCCAACTACTTATCTTAACTTGTATTGCAGTCACACCCCAAGAACTCTTACCCATACTTGATTTTCTTGTTATTTTAGTTGTTTCTACTACTTGTGACAAAACCCCCAATTGTTATTTGACACTTTCGTGTCACCCCCATCAATTTACTATGTTTTTAATCGTTAATGTCTTTAGCTATGACTAATTAGAGCTAAATTTTATTTTTCTATTAATTCTCAAAACCACTCCTTTGGTTGGGTTACTATATTATCGACGATCGTAGATACTCATACCGTAGGTTAGTGTAGTTTGTCACGATAAGCATAAAAAATGGCGCCGCTGCCGGGGAGTGGTGTTATTTGAGAATTTTTATATTAATAGAATTTTTTGTTCTTCTTAGTTGTAATTTACTAACTTAATTTTTAGATTTGTTTTGTTGATTGTGTAAACATTTCAGAAAGTATGAGTGTTAACAGTAGTAACGGGAGCCAGGTAGGCCATCAGGACGACATCGGCAACCTCAACGATGTCCAAGAGCCCAACATCAATGATCCACATCTCATGGGAAGTGTTGGAGCCATCCGTCAACCTCCAGCAGAGGGAAATGTGGTGTTCCACATAACGAGCACCATGTTGCAACTCTTGCAACTGAAGGGACTCTTTAGTGGATTAGCACATGAGGACCCACATGAGCATCTTCAAAACTTTGTAGATGTGTGTGGACCATTCTCGTTCAAAAACATCTCACAGGAGTCGATTTGATTAAGGCTATTCCCTTTCTCATTAATGGGGGAGGCGTGCAAGTGGCTAACTGAGTTGCCACGTAACTCAATCACTTCTGTGGGAGGAGTTGGTCACCGCATTTAATGTGCGATTTTTCCCTCCCTCGAAGATGATGACTATTCGGGATAGCATCCAAAGCTTCAAGTGTTTGAATGGGGAGTCTCTGCATGAAACTTAGCTCCGGTTTAAGAAATTGGTGCTACAATGCCCAACCCATGGTCTACTTGATAATGTGCTTCTTCAATACTTTTACCGGAGTCTAGACTGGGTATACAAAGGTGTAGCTGACCAACTCTCACCCGGAGGATTAATGCAGCAACCATATATGCAGTAGAAGCTCAACTTCTCGATGGCATGAAAACCATCAACAGGGCGTGGTACACCCGCAAAAGCCAGGTCTCACCGGTCACATTTCATCTATCCAAGGAATAGATTGAGAAAGTGTCACGACCCGAGCCTATACCTTGGACGTGGCCGGCCCTCGAAGAACATTGCTGGTCCCCAAGTGAACCCTCATCCTGGCTGACTACAAGCGGAAAATTGATTCAAGCATACAAAGCTTAAAAACTAAAATAAAAGTTCATGAAACTTAAATACAAAACTTTAACTCAAATGAAAAAAACTCTGAATATAAAAATAATATTCAACTCACCATAAAATAGGCAACTTAAGTCTTTGAAATACTTAATAAAATAAATAATACAGACTTCTTAACTATACTGACTATCTATGAAGCCTCTAACTGATAAAGATGGAAGTCGGGACAAGACCCACGACATCCTGACTAAATTAAAAAGTAAATGAAATCCTCCGGAAACAAGGAGGCTCACCATAGCTAACTCAAACTCTCAGATGTATCAACGAAGCTCCAATTGATGATCCTGAACACCTGTGTCTGCATCATGAGAAGATGCAAGCCAAATGGCTCAGTACGTGGAATGTACGAGCATGTAAGGGGAATTCTAAAGCATAAACATAAGCTTGAAACTTGATAAAAAGGAAACATACTTACCTCTTCTCAAACTTACTCAACTCAAGGAATACTCAAGGATACTCAACTTACTCAACTCATAAGTACTCAAGGATAAGATACTCAACTCAGAGATATGATATTTGACTATGGGTACTCAACTCAATATGACTGAACTCATTTCAATATAAAGGAATTTAAAACAAGTGCAATATAAAGAAACAAACTGTTTAAAAACATGTTGTCAACTCTATGTGTATGCAAGGATACAACATAACTCTGAAATGTATGTAAAAATACAAATAACTGTGTATATAAGAATACAATAACTTCTGTGGGAGTTTCTCTAACCGACAATCATCACATAAGAGCTATAGTGATGATACAACGATCTACATCACACTGCCAGCGCATCCTATACCCGGCCAATGGTATAGGACCTGAACTATTAATGGATCCACTAGTCTATGTGAAAAGGGTTCATCTAAAAAGTATGACCCTTTTCTACCCATGATGGCTACATGGCTTATGGGGGCTGTGAGTTGTTTGAACTCTCCCCCATATCGATTATCAATACTACTCCCAAAATATACTAGATCTTATGTTTTAAAAACATACTTCTTCTATGATTTGATATTAGTGCTCAAAACTTAGCCTAAAGGCTATCTTGGAAATCTCAGTTTCCTCTCTTGCTTTATTTACAAAGCGATTTCTCTTTTCTGAAAACTAGCCCGGAAGCTCTTTAGAAATCTCAGTTTCCGTTCTTATTTAAATGTGAAAACATTTTAAATCTCTTTGGGAATACTTAGTCCCCATATACTTATTTGAAGAACAGAACTTCAACTTTACTCTTTCTCAACTCAGTGCTCAAGTCTTTAAAACTAGTTTTAAAATAATTTGTAAAAAAAGACTTCTTGAAATAGGGTTCATGCCGAATTATGGACATGAACGACTCAATTCAAGGTTTTCAATAACCAAAGATAGAAATCAATACTAGGAACTCAAGAACTTCAATAATACTACTCACTTCAAGAATGCTCAACTCAGAGGGTTCATGCGGAATTTATGAGCATGAACTACTCAACTCAAGGACTCAAAGATACTTCTCGTCTCAAGACTACTCGACTTATAGGGTTCATGCGGAATTATAGCCATGAACTACTGAACTCAAGGACTTTATGGGTAATATGTAATAGTCACATGATTAGAAATGAATCTCAAAGAGGGATTAGGAACTCAACACTTAAAGGCTTAGAACTTGAAGATAACACTTCTCTGAAAGATGCTCAACTCACGAAGTTCATGCTGAATTATGGGCATGGAACAACTCGACTCGAAGGTCTACATAACTACATGGAACTCATGTATACGACTCTTCTCATTCTCTTACTTACTTTCTCAAAACTTAGTTCAAATCAATAATTGATCTCAAAGAATTCACAAATTGAACTCAAAGGCTTTCTTGAACTCTACTCTTAACTCTCTCTTGAATGTGAATTATGAATTCAAGAGTTATGGTTCATGATATGAAAGTTCTCATGATGACAAAGTAGACTCATGAATACATTCTCCTAACTCTCATGATCACTTAATTGAGTCTTGAAACAAATAATTAGAAATTGTAGAAGACACCTCAAAAGGACTCAAAGAGACTTTCTCTAAATGATCGGAAGAACTCTCAAGACATAACTCTTAACTTTACCTTGAATTATGAATTATGAATTCAAGGTTATGATCATGTTAAGAATGATTTTAGGTGTTTAGAAGTAGTTTAGAGTAGTTAGAATCGAAAAGGAGTGAAGGTGCACTTTAAACGAACTCAAACGGGGTAACCGACGACAAACTGGATGGGGCAGGTGACCCTGGTGCTTGGGTGGCGCGGGGTGCCAGCCCCTAAACTTCAGAGGAGGGTTTGTGGTGCTCTGTCTGGCGCATCGCACCAGGCCCCCAACCCAGAAAATGCGACGAACTTCTTTGCTCGTTTTCTCACCTTATTTCGCCTAGAATCGAATGGTTTCTTCTCCAATCACTTAGAATCAATTACTTAACATAAGTACACTTTAATATACTCAAAAAAAACACTCAAATTACTAAATTTCATCTCAATAAATCATCAAAACCCCAACACAACATGATTTAGAAAGAACTTCAAGAACACCTATCAAGAACTCATCAAGAACTGTAATCTTTCAACTTCAAGAATGAAATTTCGCTGAAAATAACATGACTGGCATGTGGATGAACTAATCCAACACTATGGAAGCTTACATACCTCTTAGGGATTAAACCCATGGCGAAAATCCGCAACAAGACGCAAGAATCTCGACGAACGCTTGATCCTCTCCTCTTTTCTCCTCTTTTCTCTTCTTTTCTCTTCTTGAACTCTCAACTAAAACCCTAGGCTAATTTTAGGATTATAAAACTGAACCTAATAGAATTAAACCCTTAAAACCTTACTAAAAATGAATTAAATCTGATTTGGTAAGGAAAAGACCAAACTACCCCTTACTATTTCCGGCTAACTTCCCTTAACTGGACAGCCTAACTTCAAAAGGTCATATCTCACTCATCCGACCTCAAAACTTAGCAAACTCGGTAGCGTTGGAAAGATAATTCAAATATATTTCCTACGGTATCTTGTAGCATACCTAAGTCATCCTGATATAGGAGTTATGGTCGTTTGAAGTCGACCCAAAACTCATACTTAGCTTAACTTGCAAAATTTCAGATTTTGTTATTTCCAATTTAGTTCTTTTTCGAACTCAAGGTGCTACATCTAGTGAACTTAACACTTAAGAAATTTTAACTTTTCAGTAAAATCCTACTCACAACGAAGGAAGGTTCAAGTCTCAGTTCAAAAAAAATCTGAGGTGTTACAGAGAGATAATGAGAGAGACCAAAACATGGCCAAGATCATGATGCAGCTTGACATCTTATCCATGAATGTCATGTAAAAATGGCTTCTTTCTTCGAGGACTCTTTTGTAATAGCTTGATAAGCCGAACCAATAAGAGATATTGCATTCTACCCTCTGCTTCGAGCCGCTCCCGCAAACGGTGATGTCTCGATTCCCATTGGTCGGTCTGCCTCCCCCGGTCATACTTTAGTATCACATCATAGACCCGTATAGACAGTATCTCTTTATTCTTCGTGATATTGACCAACTCTTCTATCGTGTTGCATTTTCTCTGGCGGACCCCCCCCCTCCCGGTCCATCGTACTGGAGCGATTCGAGAAGAACGATTAGGCGCGTATTCTATCCTTTCTACAATGCAGTGGTGTCAATGCTATGGCAATTGGGGGTGCGAATCTTGAGGAGATGAAGTTTCAAGCCATGTATGATGAAGAAGTGAATTTTCTAGCTAACCAAGGCGGAGGCTACCACTCAAATTACCCAAGGCAGGGTGGTAATCAAGGATGGGTTAGACACGAAGGCTGGAAGGATCGAGATCATGAATGGAGGGACCGTAATCCAAATTGGAAGGATGGGGAAAAGGATAGATATGTGCCTCCCCATGAGTGTCAGAAGCCCAAGGATTCGAAAGGTGGTAGGTTTGAGGATATGCTCACACGTATTCTAAACAAACTTGAAGGGTCAGACAAAATGCTAAAAGGTATGAAAGAAGACGTGTCTACCCTCAGCCAGACTGTCACCTCTCATTCAGTTTCAATCAAACAGTTAGAGACCCAAATGGGTCATATCTCGTCTCATCTCAATCCGAGACAACAAGGGGGTTTGCCTAGTGATACTATGGCTAACCTCAAGAGTGAGGTCTGAAGGTTAACTTGCATTGTGCCGCGACGTTAACTAAGGTGTTATTTGGGAGGCAACCCAAAACCATTTACTCACCTTTTGTTATCTTGATAAAATAATAGTGTGATGTTGGTACAAATTGAGTAAGGAAAGTGGTTGAAAAGATGTATAGACGCGAGCAATAGTTCAATTGGGCGGATCACTGACAAGTTCAGCGTACCCGATCATTCCCACTTTTCGACGCAATACATCTTAAAGGTTGAGTCTGTAAAACTCAGCGGAGTATGAATTTTGTCGGCGCATCGCCAATCTAATTGGCGATCTCGATAAAGAACCCCGATGCACTGCTCACCTGAACTAAAAGCTCTGTTATATTCGGCGAGAAAATTAGATATTCAGCATTTCTCCGAGTTATTGAGCGAGATCGACTAATATCTCCGAATGAGCAGAAACTGGACGGTCACAAGCCACAGGTTTAAAAGTTCCCTTTCATTCACTTTCTTTCACTTTGTCCCTTTTCACAAACTCACACTCGCACTTTAGTAGTTATATTTCTTGCACTTTTAGAGTAGTTTAAGTGTCGAATTGTGCTCGGATTAGGATCACATTGCTACCTAGCAAGTGAGTACTATCTAATTCGGCATCAAAGATTGGTAATCAAACCCCTCAGTTATTTGATCAGAATTTTTACTCATTTGCATAATTACTGACAATATAAAATCTCTATTGAGTCTCTGAGTTGCTGGGATGGTATATATTATCGATTAAGACTTGGTATTTTCTGCATGACTTGAGGGACTACAACTTAACTTTGCTTTGAGTTGAACTGTGCGCGGTGGAAATAGAAGTTTATTTGGGTTTTCATTGAAATTGAGTTATATAAGTGTAAGTTGCATTATCTAGGGTTGCAGGGTGAAATTTGAAAGACTAGGTCAAAAAGACACGTTGAGCTGATCGGCGAGATGAACAAATTCCGATGAACTACTCAGTGGTTCACCTAACATAACCATTTCGCCTTTAACTGAATACTTTATGCATTAATTAATCTGTGACTTTTAGCGGTCAGTTTAATTCGCAAAATGCACTCGGCGATCCACCGAAAGATCCCTTGTTCGCCCTTTGTCTGCGCCCTTGTATCATTTGTACATCATTTTCAACGACTAGCCTAACAGGATAAGCACTTCGCCAACTAGTTTGGCTAAGCGATTCCACCCTCAGAAACACCCGTTCACCCCTGTTTCAATTACTATCTAACTTATCCTCGAAGTCTTTGCAGAAATGGCTAGACCAAAAGTCGCAAGGAGAAATGATCCACCCAGGTACATAATAGCACAAGAGTTTAAAAACGATGAAAAGAAAGCGGAGCTAGCCAGACAAAGGAAATATACCAATGAAGCTAGAGCAAAGACACGAATTCCCATCGACCCTAGTGTACCTTCATGGGCTAGAAGTTTTGTTAATGCAATACGGGCCTTCGGAGTAGCTCAGGAGATAGATCAGATGATTGAAGCTAATCTTGTTGCAGAGGCCACAACAAAGGCAAACAATGAGGAGTAAAACAACAATACTCCGGGGACCGTGGTTTTACTTCAGGGAAATGCATTGAATGCCACGACAGATAGAGAGAATGCACAGACAGGACTCTTCTTTACCTCTTTCTATGTCTTATCTTTCTTCAACTTTGGATACTGTCATTATTTGCATTTGAGGACAAATTGCTTTTTATTTGTGGTGGGGTGAGGCCCACCTTTTGTTTGCTTGATATGGATATTCGTGTTTTGTATACATTTGGGTTGTCTGTTTTTAATTGTGTTTATAAAACTGCTTTGCGATTGTTTGAGCTTACGGCTCTCTTTTGGGTTTAATTGCAAAATGATTTTGACCTTTCCAAAAAATTATTATTATTTTTCGAATATTTTCACCACCGCTTGTGTGGCTGTTCTTTTGCAAAGAATTTAAGTCTCGGTTTCGATCAATACCAATGATTTAAATAGTGCATACAATAGAACAAACATGAATGTACGGCTACGATGAGGCCAAATGAAGTTGCATAGACAATATATGAACTCTTTGCATCTCGTTGTGATTAGCCATTTATCAAATTGATTCTCTTGTTATGACCGTTGCACACTAGCGAAAGTGTGTAGTCTTGTTTGACCTAAGTGTAAATGCCTTATGTAATCAGCTTAGTTTGAACCATGCATGAATAAACCCAGAATTTGCCATGTTAGTCTGATTATTTAGAAAGGTGTCCTCTTGATATGATCTTAGGCAACTTTAAAGAGTGTGAGCCAAATTTGACGTATACCTCTTTTGTGGCTACTCGTGAGTGTGTGAAACTCTTTTAAACATCCTTTGAGCCTTACCTTACTTTGGAAGAACCTTGATGAACCCTAGACCTTACTTGACCCACTACCTATAATCCTCTTAATTTGTGGTTTAGTGAATAGCCAACTTAGGCTAAAAGCCTAAGTTGGGGGTGTGGTGAAAAGGAAAAGGAGAAGTCAAAGAAGTTCAAGAAAAAGTCCCCCCCTAACCCATGGTATTGAATAAAAAAGGAAACCCCTTAAATTCAATTAAAAAAATGGAATAAAGTACGAAGGAAATCGGGTTTTCAAGCAATCCATGAAGGTGAATAAAAAGGTGACTTAGAAGCACTAGAAAAAGAATTGATAAAGGAAAAGAAATGAATGCCTTGAGAATAGCACTGCTCACGAGGAAAAAGTCACTGAGCCTAAATGACCATACCTTTATACTCAGCCCTATTACAAGCCTTAGAAAGACCTTTTTGATCTTGAGTAAGTTGAATCGAAAGCCGACTGGAAAATAAGGGCAAACCTATGGGAGAAAACATGCATTGTGTTTCTCTTTTTTAGTGTGAGCGTTGCATCTGATTCCTGATCTTGAATTGATTAACCTCTGTGTGTGAATATGGAATCATTCTTTATGTGAGGCCATTTAGATACTTTTTGTTGACCTTGAACTTGCACACGTAGCAAGTATTGTGAGCATTCATGGTGTGTCACAACCTGAATCTTTGAGTACACAATTGATCCTTGCACAAGTAAATTGAGTCTTGTTGTTGTGCATTCATGACTGAGTTCTTGTGTAGCACTGTTTAAGACACCCTTTTTGAACAGCTAAACTTGAGTTTGCTTGAGGACAAGCAAAAGTTTAAGTTGGGGGTGTTGATGAGTCCACAAATTGGACTCATTTAGGGCTTTATTTTGATAAGAATAGTGCCCTCGAATGCTTATTTTGTCTAAATATCTTATGAAAACTCTTAAGTTTTAGGTATTTGAAGTTTTAGTGAAAGCATGGACACTTAGGCGCAAAAATGAACAAAAAGGCTGAAAAGAACGAAGAAGCTGAAGCCTGAGCATCACCAAACACACTTGGCGATTTGCCGAAAGGATTCACTCCGCCCTTAGTTCCAGTACGCGAAGCCCTAAAGGAGAAGGATCAAAAAGGTGATAAAAGGAGCAGTCGGCGCTTCGCCGAATATTTCCGCGAAGCAGTACTATACTGCACAATGGTCCAAAACATGAAGATGCTGAAGGCATGCATGAAACTGCGATGAAACAGAAGAAGGGCGAGTCGCCGAGTCATTCGGCGACATCAATTAACTTCGCTGAAAGATCCGCCAGCGCTATTTTCTAAAGTCTATAAATACTAAAATTGTTATTAATTTTAGGAGAGTCGAACATTTATTTTAATTTCCAATATATAATAGTACTTTTTGGATATTTTCTCTCAAGTTTGGAGAGGGTTTTTGGGAGACTTGAAGAAAGAAGGATTTCATCTTCCCCAAGTTGGAAGTGGGTCTTCTCCATTCTTCTTCCTTTGCTTAAATCAAGGTTTAATTTCTTATACCCATTTGATTTTACTATTATTTTAGGTGTATTTTGTTATTTCTTGATGTCTGGCTAAAAACCCCCATTCTTGGGTGTGATTTAGCAAATATGTGTTGATATTATTGTTGGGTCTTGCTTGCTGATAGGTTAGATGTAGTTTAATGGTGATTGCACCTAGTGGTTGTGGTTTAATCTAAAGGGTTTGTAGTTGCAAATACAAAGCCACTCATGTGTTTTTGGCTTGCCCGAGAGGGAGGTCGCGCAACCAAGACCTCTAGACTGATGGCCTAAGGAGTGGGTCGACATGAGGTTCAGCCCGAAAGGGTGAGCCCTAGTCCCATATCCTAACACTCAGCTCGAGAGAGTGAGTGGGGTAAGGCATAGGCTGGTCTTCATGCGGCAAATGGGTGTCCGAGAGAAACGCATTTGAAACGGGGTAAGTTGCTCTAGAGGGAACTTATTTCCATTTAAAACTTAGCCTAGTCACTATTATCTTTCAAATTTTTGTACCCAACTACTTATATCAACCTGTATTGCGGTCACACCCCAAGAACTCTTACCCATACTTGATTTTCTTGTTATTTTAGTTGTTTCTACTACTTGTGACAAAACCCCCAATTGATATTTAACACTTTCGTGTCACCCCCATCAATTTACTATGTTTCTAATCGTTAATGTCTTTAGCTACGACTAATTAGAGCTAAATTTATTTTTCTATTAATTCTCAAAACCACTCCCTTGGAACACGACCCCAACCCTTGGTTGGGTTACTATATTATCGACGATCGTAGACACTCGTACCGTAGGTGTCATTGGTCACGATAAGCATCAAAGGCACGATGTCAGTCCAAGAGTATGGACTCAAGTTCACCCAACTCTCCAGGTATGCTCTGCATATGGTCGCTGATTCGAGGGCACATATATCTAAGTTTCTATATAGTGTGTCCGACTTAGTGAAGACAGAGTGCATGAATGTTATGTTGTTGAATGATATCAACATTTATAGGCTCATGACTCATGCTTAGCAGGTTGAGGGAGACAAGATTAGGGAACATGCTTAGGATATCAAAAAGGCTAGAACAGGCAACTATGAGTACTCTCAGTAGAAATCGGGTGGTGGAAATTGCTCATAGTTTCAGCAGAAATCTTCAGCTCCAGTAGTTTCATCAGCTAGTGCTCCATCCACCAGGTTTCGATAGGATCAAAAAGGTAGGGCATCAGACTTTAAGTCTCATAGGAGTGTTTTAGGTACCAGAACCTACCCAACTTGTCCAAAGTGTTGTAAGAACCATCCGAGCGAGTATATTGCAGGAAAGGAAAGATGTTTTGGGTGTCGCCAGACTGGTCACAGGTTGAGGGATTTCCCTTCTTCTAAACAGGGTTAGGGAGGTACAATAGTAGGGCTCAGCCTACCACTCCAGCAGCACCAGCGGGTGACCCAACTCAACAGGGTGCTTCATCTGGTACATGTGGCGGTCAGCGCTAGAACAGGTTGTATGCTCTTCAGGTTCACCAAGATCAGGAAGATTCTCCCGATGTTGTCACTGGTACATTGCAAGTCTTCCACTTATATGTTTATGCTTTGTTATATCTAGGGGATACTCTTTCCTTTGTAACTTCATATATAGCAGTGAATTTTGGTGTCAGCCCAGAAACTCTTTCAGAACCCTTCTCAGTCTCTACTCCAATTGGTGACCCAGTTATAGCTAGACGAGTATATAGAAATTACCTTGTCGCAGTCGCTTAGAAAGTCACCTCAGCAGATCTTGTAAAGTTAGAAATAGTAGACTTTGATGTCATTCTGAGCATGGATTGGTTACATTCCTATTATGCCTCAATCTATTGTAGAACTAGGATCGTTCGTTTCCTGTTTCCGAGCAAGCCAGTCTTAGAGTGGAAGGGTAATAGCTCAGTGCCTAGGGGTCGATTCATTTCTTACCTTAAGGCCAGAAAGATGATTTCCAAGGGGTACATTTATCATCTTGTTCGGGTTAAGGATTCAAGTTCCAAAACCCTAACTCTTGAGTCAATTCCTGTAGTAAGTGAGTTACCAGAAGTGTTTCCATAAGATCATCCTGGAGTTCCTCCCAAAAGGGAAATCGACTTTGGAATTGATCTCCTTCCAGATACCCAGCCTATTTCTATTCCTCCTTACAAAATAGCTCCAACTGAGCTTAAGGAATTGAAAGAGCAGTTGAAAGACCTTTTAGATAAGGGATTCATCAGACCTAGTATTCACCATGGGGTGCACCAGTGTTGTTCGTGAAAAAGAAATATGGTTCTCTCAGGATGTGCATTGACTATCGGAAGTAGAACAAACTCACAATCAAGAATAAGTACCCCATCCCCAGTATTGATGACTTGTTTGACCAACTTCAGGGTGCTAGTCATTTTTCAAAGATAGACCTCAGATATGGTTAACATCATCTCATAATCAGAGATAGTGAAATCCCGAAAACAGCCTTCAGAACTCGATATGTACAATATGAATTTGTAGTTATGTCATTTGGACTAACCAATGCTCCTGCAGCTTTCATAGATTTGATGAACAGAGTATTCAAGTAGTATTTGGACTTGTTCATTATCGACTTTATTGTTGATATCCTTATTTACTCTAGGAATGAAGAAGAACATTTATATACCGTGAGTTTACGGTATTTTTAATACATTTCACTTAAGAGTTTTGTGTGTCTAGAGCCATTTTGTATTGATTTTTATGTATTTTTATCATGTTTTCAAGAAATATGTTCAGACGTGGAAACTGAGAGACACAGCTGAAGGATGTGCAAAAATGGGCATCTACGGAGGTGATCCATGGACCATAGGTCCATTCATGCTCCGTAGATGGTTGTCGTAGATGGGCAGGCAAGGCATTAAAGAAGATCATGGAATTCTTGACTAAGTGTGGAACCATGGTTGCAATCGACGGACCGTAGATTAATCGACGGACCGTAGATTAATCGACGGACCGTAGATTAATCTACGGACCGTACTGTTCCTATGTCAAATGATTCAGAGGAGGGGTTCCAGTACATGATTTTGAAGATTCTAAGTGTGAAGCTACGGAGGAGGATATACGGACCATGGATCAAACCACGGTCCGTACTGTTGATCCGTCGTTTGCATCAGAGATGATGATGTTTTAGAAGCTTAAAATTTACCCAAATCCTGAGTCACAGAAGGGACCTACAGATCGTAGGTCAATCCACAGTCCGTAGATCAGTGTTGTAGATCGAAGACGCGTCCTGAAACACTATTTCCTTATTTCGTTTCCTTTTTAGTTAGGACTTGTTTTTCTATATATAGGGCATGTAAACCTCATTTTTGGGGTTAGACTTTATTACTTTTATTCTAGTTCTTGATTTGGGAGATTAACTTGCAAATTTAACAATTCTTAAGTTCCTAAGTTCGTTTTGAAGATTTTGGTTTGGAAATTCAAGTTGAAATTCTGGGTTTATTCTTCTCATTACGTAAGTTAATGATTTCTTCATCTAAAAATATGAATTGTGTTCTTGCTACTATGGGTAACTAAATCCACAACTAGGGTTGTGAGAACCATGAGCCATTAACTACATATGAATAGTAATTAAGTAATTCTTGAATAGTGTTTTGCATACATTGATAATTCTTTTGCATAGAAATATTTTTAACGGTGGCCAACGTTAGAACTTGCCTCGTTACTACTTGCCGGACCAAGGAGGTAATTAACGAGAAAAGATTTATCAACATAGATTTAGTGTTATACTATCGAATAGTCTAATGTCGATTGGTGCGAAGGTGAAAACTAAGCCATACATCGGTGTGATGTCTAATATGAGGTAAAGGGAAGGGTTAGTAAATTATACACACGTAGCCGGACCAAGGTGCGGGGTTAAATTCTCTAGTTGCCGAACCAAGGAATTAGAGATACCTAACTTATCACTTTACATGTAATACACTAGGAAAGGATTGCTATTACTAGCATTACCGCGTTATGAGCTTATGGGGAACACATATACCCTAGTTACCTTCTCATCTTGATAACAACTAAAGTTTGAATCTTGCTTACTAAATACTTACATAATTTCCTGAATTTGTTTCACAAATCCCCCCCCCCCCCCTCCCTTTTAATTACTTGTTTTTGGAAATACATTGACTAAATGAATATAATCGTTAGTTAAGTTTAAGTCTAAACAATATTCCTCATGGGATCGACCCCAACCTACAAGTTGGGTTCTTTATTTGACAACGATCGCTTATACTGCTTTAGGGAGGTATAATTTGAGCGTATCAAACATGCAACTCATTTGAGGGTGGTCCTACAAACTCTCAAAGATCGTCAGTTGTTTGCTAAGTTTAGCAAATGTGAGTTTTTGTTGCAGTATGTTGCTTTCCTTAGGCATATAGTGTCTAGAGAAGGGATCCGAGTGGATTCTCAGAAAATAGAGGCAGTGAAACAATGGCCTAGACCTACCACTCCTACAGATACCAAAAGCCTCTTGGGTTTGGCTGGTTATTACAGAAGGTTCGTGAAAGGAATTTCATCCATAGCTTCTCCATTGACTAAGTTGACTCACAAAAAGGTTAAGTTTCAATGGTCAAATGAGTGTGAGAAGAGCTTCTCAGAACTGAAAAATAGGTTGACTACAGCTCCTATTTTGACTCTACCAGAGGGTTCAGACGGTTATGTTATCTATTATGATGCATCCAGAGTCAGCCTAGGTTGTGTGTCGATGCAGTGAGGTAGGGTTATAGCTTATGCTTCTAAGCAGCTTAAGGTGCATGAGAAGAACTATCTAACCCATGACCTTGAGCTTGCAGCTGCAGTATTTGCCCTAAATATTTAGAGACATTACTTGTATGGTGTTCACATAGATGTGTTCACAGACCATATGAGCCTTCAGTATGTGTTCACTTAGAAAGAGTTGAATCTTCGCCAGAGGAGATGGCTTGAGTTCCTCAAGGACTATGATATGAATGTACTTTACCATCCTGGTAAGGCCAATGTAGTAGTTGATACTCTTAGCAGACTATCTATGGGTAGTGTAGCTCATGTTGAGGAAAAAATAAGGAAATTAGCAAAAGATGTTCACCAACTTGCTCGCTAGGAGTTCTCCTTATAAGAATATCAGATGGAGGTGTAACAGTTCAGTATAGGTCAAAATCTTCATTAGTAGCGAGGGTTAAGGAAAAACAAGATAGTGATCCCACATTGCTTTTACTGAAGGGTGCGTTCATCAGCAAAGAGTTGAGGTTTTCTCCCAAGGGGGAGATGGTGTGCTTTGCTACCAAAGTCATTTATGTGTTCCTAAGGTGGGTGAGTTGAGACAGCAGATCCTTACAGAAGCCCATAACTCTAGGTATTCTATTCATCCAGGTGCCACTAAGATGTATCGTTATTTGTGGGAAGTTTTTTGGTGGAATGGCATGAAAAGGGATATAGCAGATTTTGTGGCTAAGTGCCTAAATTGTCAGCAGGTGAAGGTAGAACATCAGAAACCGGGAGGTATGACTCAAGAGATCAGCATTCCTATATGGAAGTGGGAAGTGATCAATATGGACTTCATTACAGGTTTACCTCGTACTCGCAGATAGTATGACTCCATTTGGGTGATAGTTGACCGAGTTACTAAGTCTGCACACTTTTTGGCTGTTAAGACTACAGATTCGGTAGAAGACTACGCCAAGCTTTAAATTAATGAAATAGTCAAGTTGCATGGGGTTCCTTTGTCTATCATTTCAGATAGAGGTCCTCAGTTTACCTCTCATTTTTGGAAGTCTTTTCAGAAAGGTCTTGGTACCCAGGTTAACTTTAGTACAACATTTCATCCTCAGATGGATGGTCAGGAAGAGCGTACTATTCAGACCTTAGAGGACATGTTGAGAACTTCTGTGATCGACTTCAAAGGTGGTTGGGATAATCACCTACCTCTTATAGAGTTCACCTACAATAATAGCTACCATTCAAGTATTCAGATAGCCCCTTATGAGGCATTGTATGGGCGTAGATGTAGATCTCCAGTTGGTTGGTTTGAAGTTGGTGAAGCAGCCTTGATAGGGCTAGATTCGATGCATGATTCTATGGAAAAAGTTCAGCTCATTAGAGATAGACTTAAGACATCCCAGAGTTGTCAGAAGTCTTATGCAGATGTAAGGAGAAGGGACTTGGAGTTCCAACTTGATGATTGGGTTTTCCTGAAAGTGTCACCTATGAAGGGGGTGATGAGATTTGTCTAGAAAGTGAAGCTCAGTCCTAGATATGTAGGCCCTTACAAGATCTTGAAAAGAGTTAGTAAAGTGGCTTATGAGTTAGAGTTGCCATCAGATCTGGCAGCAGTGCATCCGGTCTTTCATATTTCGTTGTTGAAGAAGTGTGTGGGTGATCCAGCATCCATAGTACCGTTGGAATTTGTGGTTGTGAAGGATAGTCTCACTTACAAGGATGTTCCAGTTGATATTCTTGATCATCAGGTTCGAAGGTTGAGAAACAAACAAGTCGCTTCAGTGAAGGTTCTGTGAAGGAGTCAGTCCGTAAAGGGAGCTACTTGGGAAGCAGAAGCAGCCATGAAGGCCAAGTATTCTCATCTCTTTCCTTCCGATTCCATTCCAATGTGAGGTAATAGTTCATCTCTATTTTTCCAGTCATTCATGCGTAGCTTCAGTCTTAGTATCTTCTTCCTTTAGTTGTTCTTGCATTTTCAGCGTATTTACATGTTCTTGGAACTTAGTTCAGTAAGAAATCAGCTTCTAGTAATTTGTGGTAGGGTTTTCACCTCTTTCCCTCCATCTTCAGCTAGTTTAGTTTTCATTCGAGGACGGATGTTCTCAAGGGGGAGATAATGTAACACCCCTATCCTAGACAGACCAGATTACAGAAATCAAAAGTTGCATGTGCCACCGACGGGCACCACCCACAGACTGTAGGGTGACCTATGGACCGTAGGTGGTGGTTCATGGTTGCCCACCTGCAACCCCTCCCCAGAAAGTCTAGGAAGTTTAATTAAGGGTAGACTCACTCGAGGACCTATGGACGGTAGGTGGGACCATGATCCTTGGTCCAGGTCCGTTGTTCAGATCCCCAGAACCCCATCGACGGTTGACCAGAACGGACCATCGGTCCATCCACAGTTCATCGGTCTGGTCTGTCGGTGACCCCCGACAGCTTTTAAGTCAGGGGTCATTTGGTCTTTCGCATATGCGTTGGACCCCTAAACTATGTAGTTTCGGTCAGTGTTAGCCTAGTAACTAAATTGGAACTTACCCTAGTCAACTCATTCTCCAAAATTCATCCAAGTTGAACAAAAAGAAGGAGAAGGAGTCGAGCAGCCCTAGTCCAATAACGCAACAAGGTTTCTTCAGTTCCAGCCCTGAAATCGAAAGATTTCTCCATGAAATTCATCACCTGGTATGTGAGATTTCACTAGTGGGTTCCTTTTTCCCATTAGGTCCTTAGAACTCAGTCAGATTCTTAATTCCCTTCATTATGTCTAGACCTAGGGTTTCTATAATTTTAGTAAATTACCATGAATTACTTATTGTAACGTTCTTAATCACATTAACATGTCTTAGTATTGCTTTTGTGTAGAATCTTGCATAAACTCAAAACCCTAGTTATGCAGTTCGTTTAGTTCATGATTACATTAGCTAGGATAGGTAACCAGATATACATGCCTCAGTTTTCGAATGTTTCATTATCTTTAATAAATATTGCATTTTCAGATTTGCATGTCAGATTATTGAGCTATCTAGTAAATTCAGTTATGTGGTATTTTATACATTCAATTGGGACTAGGCTTTAAACCAAGTTGGACTAGGGTCAGTCACCCTCAAGTACCAGAACTACATGCCCCCGTAGGTTACTAGAAATTCCTTGTTTAGAGAAAGTTGTACAATCAATGAAAAGAGCGGACAATACGATTACTGAGGGTGAGCAGTCTCACATTCTCGAGGAAAAGCAGATGGTGAAAAGCCTAGAGAGCTTTTCGCGGGGAAACTTGCAAGTACAGTTTAGGGGGAGGCGGGCTTCGACCCTACTTTATGAGTATTCGGACTATAACAGTTCCGATGAATAGTCACTCACTTTTGACAGTTATACGATTCCAGAAGATGATCTGGAATTGTAAGTCCAATATATGGGCATCAGTTTAGTGATCACGCCAATCATGCCTCAATACCTCTGGCAAGGTATATTAGGTCTTCTCGATGGGGCGTATACATCGGACGCCACGTTTTACATCGGACGCCACGTTTACCTCACGTGGTTTTATGTCGGTTATTGGTAGGTCCCACAGTCACATTTTATTTCATTGACCAGGTTATCAGTTACAGTTCAGTATTCAGTTTCAGCATGTTATAAACTTGGTCATTGCATTCAGTTTAGTTCATATTTGGTATTTTTTAGTATAGTATCATGCTCACCTTATATCATTGCTCAGTTATAGGATTTTTTCAGTTATGTATATTATTCAGCTTTATTCTATCATGCATGCTCACTACCTTTTAAGTACTGATGCATACTCGACGCTACATCTTCTTGTGATACAGGTTCTGGTCCTCAGTATTCAAATCACGCATAGATCGATTCCTGATCTCCAATTCCGTAATATCAGTGTTGTGTCCTCATTCTTTGAGGATGACTGACATGATTATCTTTCTACTTTCAGTCTTTAGTTTCAGTTTTGCTAGATTTAGCTGGGGCATGTCCTAGCATCTCTAGTCAGTTAGAGGCTTTATTTCAGACATAGTTAGATCTTTAGCTTTGGAGTTTGATCTTTCAGTTGTCCTTAAACTCTCAGTTTATTTATTTAGATTTAGAATGGGTATTCCCCATCATTTCAGTTTATCTCATGTCTTATGCTTCCGCACAGTATTTCTTTTAAGTATGCTTATGATATGCCAGCTCAGGGTTAGCTTGGGGTCACTCGTGATCCTAGGTCCCGTGTTTACGCCTTAGGGTTAGCTTCGGGGCATGAAAATGTCGGTTAAGGCTAATTGCCCACATTAATAATCAACTAAGGTTACTTTAAGAAGTATCTCATATGAGTTCAAAGGTTTTAAAGATGTTAGCTTGCATTGGCCATATTTTATGAATTTTGTTTTCTAACCTTCTTATATCATGTTTTAGCTTGGTCAATTGCACGTCATGAACTGTCCTCTTTTAGCATCATTTAAATGTTTTATGCATAGTTATCATACTTGGTACATTGTTTTGTACTAACACATACTCTTGCCTATTCCGACAGTCAGGGTCCTCATTTTTGTTGCTAGTGATTGATTTTGAGATTCCGAAGCTGTGGTGAGTCCTCATGCTTCGAGGTAGACTATCATTGTTTAGTTTCTTTCTTGTATTTCAGTTATGGACATGATGTATGGGCTAGTCCCAATTTTATTTTATTGTATTAGATGGCAATTGAGACAAGTGTTTTAGACTTCCGCTTTTCTTTTATAAACTATTGGACTTGAAATGTTGTTTTATCTCTTATGTTCTATTTCTTATGCTATGAATGCTAAGTGGCTTGTATGGGGTCCCTCGGGGTCCTATATGCCATGTTACATCTAGGGTGTACCCCTAGGTCATGACAAATTGACTGTGGATGATAAGGGGTTGCTACGTTATGGTGAACACCATACTTCTCAAGTAGCACCTTGAACAACTTATTACCAAAGTGAGAACCTCCATCGCTGATAATTGTCCTTGGTGTAACAGATCTGGAGAAGATATTCATTTTTAGGAATGCGGTGACACTCTTTCCTTCATTGTTTGAAAGCGCAACTGCTTCCACCCACTTAGAGACATAGTCAACCACCACAAGAATATACTTCATTCCATTTGAACTCATAAACGGACCCATGAAGTCAACACCCCAAACATCAAATAGCTCAATCACCAATATCGGGTTCATTGGTAGATCCTACTTCCTTGAAATTCCTCCTTCTCATGACAATGATCATAAGACTTGGTAAAATCATGAACATCTTAGTGGATGGTAGGCCAGTAATACCCACAATACAGAATCTTATAGGTAGTTCGGATACCACTATGGTGCCCACCGACAGGCGATGAATGACATGCCTCGAGTATAATCATCATCTCAACCTCAGGCACACATCGATGAATAATCCCATCAGCATTGATACGGAACAAGTAAGGTTCTTTCCAAAAGAATTTCTTCACATCAGACATGAATTTTCTCCTTTGGTGGAATAACAAATCCAAAGGCACCAACTCACTTGCCAAATAATTAGCAAAGTCAGTGAACCAAGGAATAAGGTCAGCAAAAACAGCCAATACATGTTCATCAGGGAATGTATCATTAATCTTAACTCCATCATCAAGCTTGATAATAGCTTCATCCTATAATCTGAATAAGTGATCGGCAACCTAATTTTATGTTCCTTTGATATCTTTCACCTCAAAGTCGAACTCTTGCAACAATAGTGCCCATCTAATCAATCTCTGTTTTGCATCCTTCTTAGCCATCAGGTACCTCAACACGGAATGATCGGTATGTACAATGACTTTAGTGCCAGCAAATATGATATAAATTTCTCGAATGCGAAAACCACTGCAAGCAATTCTTGTTCAGTCACAGTACAACTTTTTTGAGCAACACTTAAAGCTTTGCTCGCATAGTATATAGGATGAAGAATCTTCTCTCGCCTCTACCCGAATACTACGCCAAGCGCTACCCCACTTGCATCACACATCACTTCAAACAATTTTCCCCAATCCGGTGAAATAATGATAGGTGCAGAAGTCAACTTCTCTTTCAACTCCCCAAATGCTCTAAGACAAGCATCATCAAACTCAAGCTTACAGTCCTTCTCAAGTAGCTTGCATAATGGGTGTGCAATTTTAGAGAAATCATTTATGAACTTCCTTTAGAAACTTGCATACCCTAGAAAACTTTGAACACCTTTTACAGATATGGGAGGTGGAATTTTTTCTATTACCTCAAATTAGCTCTATCAACTTCAATTCCTTTCTGCGAAATCCGATGACCCAAAACCATTCCCTCTTTCACCATAAAGTGACATTTTTCCTAGTTGAGCACAAGATTGCACTCTTCACCCTGTTTTAGCACCTCAGCCAAATTAGCCAAACATTCATTAAATGAATCACAAACTATAGAGAAATCATCCATAAATACCTCTATCGTGTCCTCCACCATATCAGAGAATATAGACATCATGCAACGATGAAGGTCGTCGGAGCATTACATAGCCCAAACGATATTCTCTTGAACACAAAAGTCCCATAAGGACAAGTGAAAGTGGTCTTCTCTTAGTCCACCAGAGCTATGGAGATCTAATTGTAGCCCGAATACCCATCTAGAAAACAGTACCAACCCTTTCCAGCAAGACGATCTAACATTTGGTCCATGAACAGCATTGGGAAGTGGTCTTTTTTATCCCATGCATTCAACTTGAGATAATCCATGCACACTCTCCAACTAGTCACTTGCCTCAGTGGAACAAGCTCATTCTTAGCATTGGGAACCACAGTGATTCCTCCTTTCTTTGGCATGCATTGAGCTGGGCAGAACCAACTACTACCAGCAATAGGATATATAACTCCTGCATCTAACCACTTAATAATCTCCTTCTTTACAACTTCTTGCATCGGGGGATTCAGTGTCCGTTGATGCTCAATACTTGGCTTGCTGTCCGGCATGAGTTGAATTTTGTGAGAACATATGCCCGGTGGAATCCTAATAATGTCCGCAATAGTCCATCCTATAGCCATTTAAAACCGCTTCAGAACCGATATCAATGCCTCCATTTGCCCTTTATTTAAGTCAGCAACAATTATAACCGGCAAAGTGCTATTCTGGACCAAAAATACATACCATAAGTGAGGTGGAACAACCTTAAGTTCCAACTTCGGAGGCTCATCAACAAATGGTTTTGTTGGAGGAGTGTCTCAATTCTTCATGTCTAATTCTAGCTTTTTTGGTTTGTAACGAAACTGAACCCCATCAAGTGCAGAAACTAGCTCATCATATTCAATACCATCTCCATCAAAGTTCATTATCACAACTGCTAGTACCTCAACACATAACCTCTCTTCAATAGACACTTCTGACTCTTGCTCAATAGAATGACTTACTATCGATACAGACTGAAGATCACTTTCATGCTTCATAGACCGATGGATATTAAAAGTTACCTCTTCATTGTTCAATCGAAACTTCATCTGCCCTCTCTCCATATCCGCCAAAGCACGCCCATTAGCGAGAAACAGTCTCCCCAAGATGATAAGGACCTCAAAAAATCAACTTCACAATCCAGTATCACAAAGTCCGCCGGAAAGATGGATGTCTCAACTTTCACATGGACATCTTGGAGCACTCCAATAGGTCTCTTCACCATTCTATCAGCCATAAGTAATCATATTGCAGTCGGCTTGGGAGATCCTAAACCCAACTTTTTATAGAACGACAATGGCATCAAGTTAATGCTACCACCCAAGTCACACAGGGCCTTTGCAAAATGCATTATACCAATAGTACATGGAATGGTGAAAGCTCCAGGATCATCTGTAATCTGCACAAGTGACCTAGTAGCAATGGCACTACAATGTTGCAACTTTTCTTCACTTTCAAAACTGACAGCCCTCATTTTAGTCACCAAATCTTTCATGAACTTCACATACACTAGCATTTGTTTGCGTGCCTCTAACAGTGGAACATTTATGGACAGCTGCTTCAACATAGCAATAAAACTATAATATTTCTCCTATTCAGTCTTTTTCACCAACCTCTGTGGGAAGGGAGGTGGAGGTCTAGGCATGGGGATAATGTTTTGTGTCACCTTAGCTTTTGTGTTTGCATCAACTTTTGGCTCCTCAGTAACCTCAACTTCTTCCTCACTTTTCTCTGTCGCACTTTCAACTTCAGTCGGCATGGGAGGATCTACAGTCTGCTTTCCACCTCGAGTAGTGACTTCTATGCAATGACCATCTTTTCTGGATTTTGAACTATATTGCTACGAAGTATTCCTGGTTTACGTGGATTCAGCATTGCGGACAACTGACTACACTACTGCTCAAGTTGCTTAATTGATAATGCATGGGTGCTAACTTTCTGACCAATACCAGATAAAACATTACGTATCTCCTTCACATTGTCATCAGTGGATTCAAATCTCTTCATCATCTTCTGCATCATATCTTCCATCCGAGTCATACTTGATCCAGCATCTCTATTCCTCAGTGGAACATAGGGCCCACTTTTATCATTCCTGTTACCATAACCATTCTTGTTGTAGTTTTTGTCACGATTTAAGTTCCCATCACGGACATAGTTCCCTTCACGGTTGTAGTTACCATAGTTCTGACCTTGATTTCCTTGACCTTGGAGCCAATGATACGAATTGGAACCTTGGGTGTTAGTCCAAAAACGCCCCGTCTGATCATTTACAAAGGTTCGCATCCTACTCATACATGTACTCATCGACTGGCGGTGCTCTGGGTTGGTAGTTCACAGCATTCACTTTCTCTGCACTTCTACTCACCTGTTTTAAAACCAAGCCAATTTATGTTCTCAATTGGCCATCTCCTCACGAATATCATTATTTGACTGACTTGGTATGGTTTGGACATCAAACGTGCTTCTCCTAGTATTCGCCTTTCTAGTGCTCCATGCCTTGTTATTCTTGGAGATCTTCTCAAGCTTTTCAGAAATCTCTTCAAACGTGCACGCTTCATAAGATCCTCCAGCAATAATATCTAGCACAACTTTTCCATTGTCATCCTGCCCTCTGTAGAAATACTCTTTTAGTGACTCATCATCTATGCGGTGGTTTGGCACACTCCTCATGAACCCAGTGAATCTATCCCATGAACTACTTACCAACTCTCTGGGTAATGCTACAAAGTTATTTAGCCTATCCTTTAGATTGAACTTCTTGGACACCGGGAAATTCTTTTCCATGAATACCTTATGCAACTTTTCCCAAGTATGTATTGAATTGTATGGGAACTCAGACAACCAAACAGCAGCATCACCTGTCAACAATAGTGTAGTTTTTAAGTTGTGATACTATAGTTTGGATTAATACTTTATTTTGTTTGTCTACATTTGATGAGATATATTATGTTTTCTGAATTATATTATATATATTTTAGCATTTGACAAACTTCATCGCCTGTAATAAGCTCTCTTTTGATTAGAATTTCGTTTGATTTACTAGTTATAAACTTATCAATAGAAGTGAAAACTAGATAATTTTTTGAATGTATGTAGTCATTATTAATTTTGGCTAACCAATCGGTCGCTTAACTTTGTGACTTTTAGCGTCAAACTAAGTGAATTTTCTAGCCATAAAAATTGGACACTAAATGGGGGAAATTAAGATGTTTTCAGAAGGATATTCTAGCCTTTATAATAGCGGCAACTTTGTTGAATTTACCGGCTATAAAAATGGACGCTACATAAGCATGATTATCGTTTTAAATTTGATTTAACAACAATTTTAATTGCCACAAGAACTAATGCATTTTAGTGGAAATTTAGTAGGATTTACCAGCTAAAAAAATGGACACTATACAACCATAACTAACTATTTTTATTGTATTTAACAGCCATCTAAATTGCCGCAACTAATTGCCGTTAGAACAAATGTGTTTTAGCGGCAATTTAGTTGGTTTTACGACTATAAAAATGGAAGCTATATGAGAATAACTAACGGCTTTGGATTGGATTTAGCAGCCTTTTAAATTGCCGCACCAAATTGCCACTGAATCGAATGAGTTTTAGCGGCAAAAGAGCTTGGTTTTACCAGCTTTTGTTCAAAAGGCCGCAAAAGCCTTTCCCGACCCCTAATATAGCGGCCAAAGTACATTGGCTGGTAATTGCTATAGTGGCCATAGTTATGGCAGCTAATGCCTTTTTTAATTGCCACTAAATCCATTTTTTGTTGTAGTGTGGGAATACTTTCAAACCTATTACATCCATATCTAAGTCTAGTCGCCCCACACTACTCATTCAAATACTCATAACTTTAATCGTGTGGGAATATGGATTCTCTGAAGGTAACCCAGCAAACAACCCTTTCAATGTAAGCCTTTGCATCAGACTGCTAGTCACTACAAAAGAATGTCCCGGAGGTAGTGGAGGGAGAACAATAGCACTAGTCGATTCCATAGCACCATAGTCAACCCTGTAGTTATCGCACACTCTCATGCGGGATGGTTTCACACCCTTTCTTCATTTTCGATTAAATGACCACCCTGAACCTGAACAGGCACATTCAAAACTCCAGGAGGTTGTAAACCAGCTCCATCCCCTTGACCCCCTTGGATCATTTTGTACCCCGAGATTTACGCCTCTTCAAACCATTCTTCTCAAAGTACTTCTCAATTCTGTATCGTAGGGAGTCAGGGGATTGCCTTGACTCTGTCTACTTAGCATACATTGGAGGTAAGACCTGTAGAAAACAAAATAAAACAAAACATGAAATCAGGAAATAGTTGACTAAAGTTCAATAACGAAGTTAGTCTAATCTAAAAGTTGTATTCCCCGATAGAAACGCCAAAATTTGATACGCCCAAATTACTCCTCTCGAAAGAAGTATAAGCAGTCGTTGCCAAATAAAGAACCTAAATTTCAAGTTAGGGTCGATCCCACGAGGAATATGGTTCAGACTTAGGCTAACTTATGATTATCTACGTTTAGTCAAATTATTTCCAAGAAAAGTAATAAAAAGGGGGGATTTGTAAATAAAATAACAATTTGTTGATTTGTATCACTAAGTAACAAAGTAAGCAGGATTTGCAATTTGAGATATCAATGTGAGATGAAAACTAGGGTATAAGTGTTCCCCACAAGCTCTTAAAACAGTTTTCCTAATAATAGTAACTCTATTATAGTGCTAGCATGCAAGGTTGATAAGTTAGGTATCCCTAAGTGATTGGTCCTCCAAGTAGGAAATTTCACCAAGAAATTTGGTTCATCTACGGATGTGTGCTTTACTAACCCTTACCTTTAACTTTGGATTAGCCATTGCATCAATTGATTAGGGCCAGGCTATTAGATAGCGGCTAAACTCAACTAAAGTTCCGTTGTTCAATCCTTTTCTCATTCATTACCTTCTTTGTCTGGCAAGTAGGAATGAGGCGAGTTCTAATGTTGCGCACTTCTAGAAAGCATTCTAAACAAAAGGATTAACTATACATGCATACACTATTCTAGAATTACTTATTTATTATTCATACATTGTTAATTATTCATGGTTCCCACAACCCTAGTTGTGGATTTAGCTACTCAGGCTTGAGAATTCACAATTCTAGGGTTAGTAAAATAAACTATGAACTTACAATCAGAATAGATGAATACCAAAATCTTGAATTGAAAATCAAAGGCAAATCTCATAAATGAACTTCAAGAATTAAATTGCAAAATTGTTTGCAAAATAATTCCAAAACCTAAGAACAATAGTCTCCAAAAAGGTCTCACCCTTAAAAACGAAAATTACAACTTGTTTTTATAGTAGCAAAGTCCTAAACACAGTAGAAAAGGAAATAAGGAAATGTTGGTTTAGATGCGGTTTCGATCGACGACACAAACGATGGACCATGGATCAGCCTACGGTCCGTGGTTCACCTTCGTGAGTCAACAGTTGGCCAAAATTCAAGGTCTTCCATCAACATTTGCCACCTATGGTCTGTTAATTAACCTATGGTCCGTCCTGTTCCTTCGTGGTTCAAGTACTGAACTCAACTCACTAAATCAAACGACGCCTAATGATCGATGATCTGTAACTCAAGCTACGGGCTGTCATTTGCCTCTGTGGTTCCACACTTGGTCAGACTTCCTTGAACATACATCTACGCCACTCAATCTACGGCTCGTCGACTGACTGACGACCCGTGGTTGGGCTCCGTCCACTACCACTTCTACTACTTCAACTCTTTTCTCTCTTAACCGCTCCAAACCTATTTCCTGCAAAAAAATCATCATATCTACTGAAAAAATGCCCAAGACTCACACAAACTTATCGTAAACTCACAGTACATCATATACCCTTATATGTTAAATGGAACCTACCTCAACCGCATTATTATATGCTAAATATTGATGGGATAACTCAAATATCGCAGATGTTGGAGGAGTAATCAGGGATCACAATAGGATGTGGATCCTTGGCTTTGCTGCTACTGAAAATGTTATGACTATTTTTTCATGCGGAATTAATATATGGTTCTTCAACTTGCTTTGGAATTTTACCTTACTCCTCTAGAAATAAATGTGGATACTACTAAAATTATCCAGCTATTAACTATTTCTAACATTTTGGGACCCACCTTCATCCCTGTTGGATGTTTTGAATGCTGATACCCATGGTGTTGTGTCCGTTAGATGGGTAAATACTAAATAGAAGCGTCTTAGGACCAGATGTTGTGTCTAGTACTAGTTCAACTGCAAGTCTATATTTTGGCAAGCCCACAACTCTAAGTGTGCGACATAAATTATACTGGGAACAAGTTATCTCATGATTAGTTGTCATGTGGTTTGTTATCCTGGGATAAATTATCCCACCATGTATATGGGATAACTTATCCCATCACCTTGGTTCACCTTTAACATTCCGTGAACCGTCGAGTACCACCTTGGTTCGCCTTTCAAGCATTCAATCTTTTATTTTTACACTATCATTTTAGGCGATGTTCAGCAAGGTCACCTTTCTCATTCTGTGTATCGCCTTTTCAAATAGAGTTCGCCGACCTGATTTGATAGACACAAGTGTTATGCACTGTCCTTTTGGGCGAGGTCGTGCTCACTTAGCTATCTGCCCTTCTTGTTAGGTGATCAACAATGTATAGTTTTCACTTCTTTTTGCATATTTGGTCATTCTTTCAAACATTTGTCCTTGTCTTGTCCATATGCCTTCATAGATGCAAATCATTAACATTTTATCACAATACTATAAAATTAGACATTGAGGATACTAATTATTGAGCTAAACAAACCTCAAATGAGTGTAAATTTACCACTCATCAGACTCCATGCTATAGCTCATATGGTTTATGTCAGTTAATGGAAAACTTCCCACAATAATAAACTAAAGTTACTTCCTAAAGTATCTCACAAGTGTTTTAAAGATGTTAAGCTTGCATTGACCATGATTATGTCTTATGTTTTTTAACCTTTTATCTTGTGATTTAGCTTGGCCATTGCATGTCATATAAAGTTATTTTTAAGCATGATTTCACAAGTTTTATGCATTGTTATCATACTTAGTACATTCCATGTACTAATGCATACTTGTGCCTACATTATTTCATAATGTAGGGTCTGACGCTCCTACCTCTCATACTCATGGCTAGTTGATCCTTTTGGGCTTTTGAAGATTGGTAAGTCCTCATGTTCCGAGGACCAAGACACTTTTATTGGTTTCTTTATTTCATGGGTTACGTCTCAATCACTTCTATGGATATAGTAGATGGCTTACCTCTAACTGTTCTCCTAACCGGGCAAGGTAATCGGCTAACCGGGAATTCATCTTCAGAGCTTGAGACTTATGTTACATTTCCACTTGGTCAAACTCTTTTAGGATTGAGTGTTTCATTAGAAATCTTTATTTCTATTATCTTGTATGATATATGCTAAGTGGCTTGTGTAGGGCCTCTCGGGATTCTATACGCGATATTATGACTAGGGTATACTTTGGGTCGTGACACCCTATTTGATTAGCAACAACCATCTGATTAGCCTTTGTAATACTATGTGTAAACTAGTTACCAAAATAATTGTTGGTCGTCTTAAGAATCTCATTTCTGACATCATAGGGCCTATGCAATCTAAAAGGGGAGAAGAGCATCATATAATGATATTATCGTTCAAGAGCTTTTTTTACTTCATTAATAGAACTAAGTAAAGGGCCTCGTATATGTTGATTAAACATGATTTAGAAAAGCTTTTGATCGACTTGAGTGGTCATTTATCAGGGAAACACTCATCTATTTCAATCTCTCCTAAATCTTATCTGACTTATTATGTCTTGTATAACTTCTACTTCCATTTCCGTACTCCTTAATGGTTCTTATACGAATTTCTTTCAACCTAGTAGAGGTGTTCGGCAAGGGGATCCTCTTTCCCCGTATATCTTTATCCTCTGTATGGAGATGTTATCTCGCCGTATTAGCTTGGAAGTGGATCAGCGTTACTGGACCCAGAGGCGTATTTAGGATTTATAGATAATGGGTGCACTATTACAAAAAAGTGGATCTAAGACATAAATTTGATCGGTTAGATTCTTTTTACCGAAAACCATTAAAATTTTAAAATCATAGGTCCAAAATTAACTTTTATTTATCCAAACCAGTTACAAAATCTTAGAAAGAAAACTAAAACAAGATAGATAAAAGATTCAAATTTCTAACCTCACCTAGATAGGTGCACCCAATCATCATCGTACTACATTATATGATACTTCGAGTCTGGGTTCACGCATCTATATTTAAATATTTTTAAAAAATATAACACTACTATATATGATTTCGGGAGGGGACCATGGGTTCACGTGAACCC